>CM065671.1:15851422-15896422 GCA_033220385.1 Triplophysa yarkandensis | reverse complement strand
ACCCCCACGCCCATCAACGGCATACGCTTCCGAGCAGGTGGACCATTCCCGTCTTACTCCACGTCCAGAGTTTCACAAATCTGCCACTACCAGCGACAGCTGGCACGCTAATGTCACCCGATCTCTCCTGTCTTCTGCCTACTCCACATTTAAACATGACTGACAGCCCATGGGCCAGCGCCTGTCCTGAAGCCATCAAAGTAAAATTAGAAAACAAGGAGCCAGCAGCTTCTTGGCCCTCACCGCATCAGTGCCGGGGGTCACGTGGTGCCTGAACTATTTTTGAAAACGTAAAACGCATAAAGAAGGAACGAAAATAACAGTGTCATGGGAATATTTCAATATTCAATATTTTTGCATATTAACCCTGAGGTCGTACGGGATGCGGTGTGGAGTATCTAGCCTTGCATGCTAACACACTGCTACTAAAACTACTTTGACAGGAGCCGGATGGTTGAACACGCACACTATGATTGTCCTTCTTTCATCCACACACACACACACACACACACACATGCTGATACATCACTTAAAGCAGAGACACTCAGTGGAGGAGACGTTGTAAAACACACACACACAAACACACACATTAACGTGCATGCATACTGTATGTATTTACTCTCAAACACACACATACTCACCAGGGAGAGGCGGCTCGTGCGAGGATCCAAGAGGCAGGGGAAGCGTCCGTTCTCAAGCAGCTGATTCAGCATTTGAGAATTTAAGGATGAGAGAGAGAGAGAGAGAGAGAGAGAGAGAGAGAGAGAGAGAGAGAGAGAGAGAGAGAGAGACCAGAGAGAGAGAGAGAGAGAGAGAGAGAGAGAGAGAGAGAGAGACCAGAGAGAGACCAGAGAGAGAGAGACCAGAGAGAGAGAGAGAGAGAGAGAGAGAGAGAGAGAGAGAGAGAGAGAGAGAGAGAGAGAGAGAGAGAGAGAGAGTAGAATGGACAGAGAGAGAGAGAGAGAGAGAGAGAGAGAGAGAGAGAGAGAGAGAGAGAGAGAGAGAGAGAGAGAGTAGAATAGACAGAGAGAGAGAGAGGTGAGGATATAGGAATGCAGAGGCTTGCCATCACCACCACAGACTTCTTGCATCTTCACGCGGCGTTCATAAATAAATGCAAACGTACGACCAGATAAAAGTGACCAGGTTTGTCGAGAGTAGCCGCCACCTTTCCGAAAAGAGGGATACGGGGATAGAGCGACGGCCAGTTGAAACAAGAGTAGGAGAAAGTATGGACAGTATGCTGACAGTACTAAATGAGAGACCGAGAGGGATGGAAGACGAGAAAAAGCCATAAAGCGAGAAAGACACTCGAGGGAGGACAGGATGGGTTTAGAGAAATAAACACGAAGAGAGACGGAGGCATAAAAGAACAGCAGGTCACCAAATAGAGCGTTGGAAAGAAAAGTGAGGAAGGTGAAGATTAGGTTTTCTCTCCTTCACGTACTGTAGATCCATCCTGCCATGCCAATCTGTCCATACTTTCTCCTGTCAGGTAGGCCCTTCGAACAAGACATCATGAACCCAAAAACAGGACAAAAATCAGGTGAACGTGATCGAATTGTTCGGTAACAAACACTTTACATGGGATGCGTGCGAAGGGGCTGGTCAGAGGAGTCTCCCACTGTCACGGAGCTTTTATACCCCTACGGGGTCAATGCAAAAAAGACGCCCCCCCGGCCCCTCACCCACTGCCCTTCTCTCTGGCCTTATTTAGTGAAGCGGGGTAAAAAATAGCTCTTCAAGTGCTGCTGGCTTGCTCTGAGCTGCCATGGGTGGGTCCAGAGGAAGGAGGGGCTTGGGCCGAGGGGCGGAGCATGTGTCGATTGGCAGGTTGCGGGTGTCGAGGATGGCTATCATAGTCATCACTCATTCTGACAGACTTGCTTTTTACCTTTATTCTTAAGGTTCTTTCATTCTCAGATCTAATAGAATCTGCCCACCCTATGCTACCGTCGGCTCACCTGAAATCTCTCACATTACCTGTCTGCCCCTTTAGGCCTTCCGTTTGGCTTCTGGAGGTATTTTTAGGCAGGCCAAATAAAGAGGTGTGTTTAGTTCGCCTCGTCCTGTGCCACCCGGCAGTTTAGGACTCTATGTATAGTGTTTTAAGAGAGACATAGTGCAGAGGTCACCGTTCTGTGAACCGCTGGCCAGAAACATCTGCAATGCAAATCATTTTTGTATAAATTACTTGTTATATACCGGAGGATTTTTTCACCATCCACAATAAAACCAAAGCATCTCATTTGGAATATGGAACATCGTTTTTATGGCATATACTGCATTATTACCATATTATCAATATATTATCAATTCTTGATCTCAAGTAGCATATAAACATCTCGTCTACTCAAAAATCAGTTGTGTTAGACCATCCATGAAGTTCTTTGTCAGCGATTAAGTTTGAACTCAGTGTCATGTAATTTGCATATTATGATGTCACAAAAGCACATTTAAGAAAATGTCGAAGGTATGGCATCTTACTTTATCTTACTTTTTATTGGTTGGATAATATAGTTGATGATGTCACACAGGAGGTTAGAGTGACGACGTTTAATTCAATTATATCAGATCAATGTCCGGTTACGACTGTAGATAACATACATTTACATTTAGTCATTTAGCAGACGCTTTTATCCAAAGCGACTTACAAAAGTCGAGGAGACAATGAAGCGGTAAATAGCCGATACAACAATAGGTGAACAACAGAAACATACATCGCATGTATGACTACTTTTGTTCACATACTTTGGTTCTTTGTTTACTATATGTAACAATAATTTGGGACTATTTTCCTTTAGAGCTTTAGTTCTAACCAAACATGAATCTTTGAACTAATTTTGAGCAATATATATAATGGAATAATGTTTTAACGGTTGTGTAAGTGATATGCAAAATCACATTATGAGAATGGCACTGACGTTCAATTACCTATCTTGTTCCAATTCACTATGTTGTAACATAACTACTGCTATACATAGAATAATTCAGAATTATAATAAAATTTTGTGTACGCTGAACCTCACTTGCAAGTTCTTTGGATAAAAGCGTCAGCTACATGACTAAATGTAAATGTTAATAAAAGTTCTGCCCAAGCGTGGCATTTTAAGGTGTGCCAAATTTAAGAAAATCCATCATTTCAAATGGTAATGTTTTTCTCGATTTGACTTTTTTTGTTGTTTGAATAGTAAAAAAACGTATATTCAATCTATGATTTTTATCAAATATTTATAATCCATTAATATGGTTTATGTGGAAGCTAAAGAACTTATACGTTCTCTGTATCATTATTGGCCAAAAACCAGAAAAGATTGAGAAAATCATATTTTGCTAATATCGCACATCTTTATGTTATACTATATGACAGAATTAGTGATCATATATTGCTAACCATTCTTTTTGAAAATGTGTCCTAAAGCAAATATGAAGACAACAATGTTAACATTTCTAGATCATAAATCTAATATTTTTATCCCGGTTCTTGTCATTTTCTGAAATGCTGTTTAGCTCTAAAGACTTTATTTCAACCATCTCTCAGAAACCATTTAGGCCTTATTGTGTTATATTAGGGAACTGTTTCAAATTGAGTCGCAAAATCGAGCAAGAGTCATTTCCCCCACTAGTGTTTACCATACAGAACATTTTGTTTGTGTATTTATTAATTTAGTGATTGAATAATTGATCGCTGCTGTGTGTAATCATTTGCTCAGTGATTTTTGCAGTTAAGCTATTTATACCCGTGCTTGCCCTTTGCGAGCGGTGCTTGCTTGTACAGTATGTTTGCTTGCAGTCATTTCTTTAAACACACAGTACAGTATGCCCTCAGAAAGATGATGTCTTCCTGCAACTTGCTTCCATTTACACTTTCTTTTACTCACTTACATCTCACTGTCATGTGTGCTTTGCTCATTAGAAAATCTACAAATAAATTGGATTTGTGTTATGAAGACATGCGATTGATGTACAAGAGAGATGGAGTTAAAGTTAAGGTAAAGAAGGGGGTGCGGGTTCAGACGAGAAAAGAAAGATATTGATTTCCACCTTAAAAAGGCAATCTCGGCATCTCAAGGGCTCTTGGGTATAAAGACAGTATTTCAGGTACGATATGTGTGTGTGTAGATATGCAATGATGTTTAAAGTGTTATGAGCGAGTTTGTCCGTCCTCTATCTGTCCATTTCAGTGAAAATGAAATGGTAGAGAGAAACGGAGGAAGAGATGAAAGGTGCATTGCCAGAATCTATTCTTACTCTTATTATTACACAACATGCCTCTTCTATTCCAGTCCTCTCAAAACAACATGTGTTGAGTTACAACACCAAGTGTCAGCAAAGGTATAAACTGGTCTCAGATATACTAGTGGTCTCGGATGACTTTGTTAATGGTTAACCGGTTGTTAAAGCTCTGGGCTTTTGATGCAAATCCCATAGGTTTGATCCCATGTGTAAGTGACTCATGAATTGGAGAGATACCAAAGGACCGTGCCACAGTTGTGCCCTTGAGAGAGACTTTCAATCCGGGTTTGCTGTGAAGTGATCTATGTAGTTTCCTTTAAGTCGCTTTGAATAAAGGGGTTCGCTAAATGAAAAACCAAATCAGCGGCAATGAAATTTGTATACTTTAGGTCTATGGCATTTTTCACATTGTGCATTTACATAATTACACAGCTCATGAAATTTTGCTTATGGCTTTCAGTATATTTTGTTGTTGTACTGTGGAGGGATTAGAAAAAAAGCACTTCACAGTTAAAATTCAAATGTTAAGGAGATGTGACAGAAGATGTAGAATAGCTTGTATTTGTGTCACAAGCTTGTTGTGACACAGATGTGAATGACACTTATATGTATAAAGAAAGCAAAACATATTACAATGATATATATAATAAATAAGTTTGCATATAGCTTCTTAAAAATATATAGAATAGTGGTGCAGCAAAGCCTTGATTCAACACAAGAACCATTATTGGGTCTCCAACAAACTTTTTTTACTACATATTCTTAATGTTGTATATTCTATTCTATATTCTATATTTTAGGAAAATATTGATATTATTTGAAATCAATGAAAGGGTAACACAAAAGGTGTTGTTCCAGTAAATAACACAGACATGTGTTCAGGTTTAACACATGAATTGGCCTTAAATAAACATGTCGTTTTGACAAAACTTCTTCTAAGAATGTGATAGAAAGAAGTTTTTCCATGAATTTTCCCAAATTTTAAGTTTAATTGCAGTGCCAAAATATGGTCAAAATATCAAAACCATTGCCAATCGCTGGCCAGTAACTAAGAATAATTTTTTTTGCATCACATTTTGGCATAAACCCGTTTAAAATCCACTGGTTTTGTATTTAAACCAAAATTGAAAAGATTTTAATGACACTTTCTAGAAAAATTCAACCAAAACTTGTGCTTCTATGGCATTGTAAAATATCTTTATTTTTTAGGTGTTGTATTTTTCTAATAAATCACCCTCCATTGGCAAATGTGGCAATATTGAAAATTTTGACCAAAAAGACTAAATTGGCTGCAAGACACTTTCAAACATGCTCCGTTCTGTGTGTGCTTGTAGATGTGTGTGTATGTGTGGTGCATTTCTCTATTTTCGTGATTCTGCAGTCAACTTTCCCGGGGGAACGTCTCTTAAGTGACTATGTGTAATGATCTAAGAGATGAATGCTCTCTTTGCATTATAGTGTGGCCGGAAAAAGCTATGGACACACACACACACACACACACACACACACACACACACACACACACACACACACACACACACACACACACACACACACACACACACACACACACACACACACACACACACACACACACACACACACACACACACACCACTAATCTGAGAGAGAGGGTCTGTATGAAATAAAACATTTCCGCAGCCAAGTGTTCATACAAAAGGTGTCACTTTCATTAGTGGTCAGTGCCAAAAACATCCCAGTGCCAAAAATATAAGTGTGCGTGGGGCAGGGGGTATCAGTATAAATTCCACTTACTCATATCACAGTTCACCTGTATGCACAATACTGTAAGTGATGTTTAAACAGCTAAAATAATTGTGCTATGTCTGCATTTTAAATGGAAATTCTTCAGCTTCTAAAGATTGCAGAGGCCTATCACAGTCTGCATCACTCCTACATGCTTTAAATCATGCATACATGGCATTTCATTTTTGTGTGATGAATCATCACTATTCATTACATTAATGATGCAGTGTACATTGCATTGACTTAACAAAGCGAAATTTAATTGAAAATTTGTAATCGATTAATAAATGAAAAATACAAACTCATTGATTTATAGAAATCCACGTGAATTTTACATATGAAAAGCTTTTGTAAAGTCCATGTGAAACATGTTGGATCCCAAATGTATGGGTTGGTTTAAATAGTGTACACATGATATAAAGTATAAAACCAAAATGTAGGAGGAATCATTTTAAATGCATTGATTGAAAAAAAAAGTAATTTTTTGCTGTAAATTATTGTGAGTGTTTGTAAGTACATAAACTAAAGTAAATTAATAAATGTATAAAAGTGTATAGAGTGTTAAATAAAGTACATTTGATTTCTCTGTCCGTTTTAAGCGAGACAAGCCCTTTACAAAACGGATCCATAAAATTTGGTGCATAATCATTTTCCTGAACAGTTTTTGTATAATGTCTGTGATTCAGTGTTTTCTACATTAAAACATCCGACATAATGTAAATAACATTCTGTGTGAGTATAATTATTACATTTTGAGGAAAGCCATTGTGAAAAACATAATCTTACATAATTGATATTTCTCATATTAAAAATTAAATATATCTATAATCTTTTATTTGCAACAATAAACACAAACTATTAAATATTTTCATGGCTACGATTGGTGCTCCCAAACCTTAATCTGAATTTCACAGACAGGGAATAATTAAAAAAGTACATCATAAATGTAACAAGAGAACTGGAGTCCTGTTAGGCCGTATTCTTGTAAAGAAACTGCTGGTTTGTGTAGTAAGATCCAGTGAAGCGGAGGTTAAATCGCCCTAAGCTGAGGTCTGCTCTGTGAGATTTAGGATCTTTATTGAGGTCCGGCCTTTCCAAACTGGGCACGTTCCAGAGCCAGAGGACACAAGCAAGCGAGGGAACTCTACTGAGAACACAGCACACGCATGAATGCCTGTTATTCGCTGATCTTAGATCAGGTCAAACTCTAACCTCAGAGCAGCAGAACGTTTGTAGAAGGGTCATGCTGAGGCCTGCACTTTAAACCCGCCAGGTTAGAGAAAGCTCCCGATGTGCGTGGTTATATTTACAGTTCCTCTGTTGATCAAGCAGTAAATTGCGGCAGCGTGCCGGGCACAATCACACGGCCGTAGATTCACGAATTCATGTCACAAACTGCTTTCTGATCATCGCCATAAATCTCAACCGCACCGGCACAGCTCGAAGCGTTTCAGTGGGCAAAAATGTCACCCTGATGCATGGAAGTGATAATCATGTGAAAAAGAGAAAGAAAGAGAGTAACACCAATGGAAAAAATGCATCTCTCTTAGCGCCATCTTACCACGATTGCAAGTGGAATCAATAATTCTACAGCTTGCTGTTTTGTATCCATTCTTCATTTTTCTCTCTTTCCTTCATGATCTAATGGCTGAGCGGAGGGGAGGGCGAGAGTGACGGGACTCGTGGAGTGTATTTGAGATATGGAGAATAGCACAGTGTTATGTGACGGACCTAAATCAATAAAGACAGCTAAATATAGCCCTGACTTCTGACAGGAAAAAGACTCTTCAAGAAATGTCCAGTCGAAAGAACACTAAAGGAACGGTAAGCAGCGTGTCGACACAACACATGGATGATATTTAAACAGAAGCGTCCTAGATGTGACATTAACAGCACCCGTTCATCCCACTGTCGGGACCTGAAAAGAAAACCGGAAGAAAACTAGAAAACCTGTAAAAGTTTGTTCAGAGAAAGATATTTGGAGGAAGTCTTGTAATCAAACAGTTCTTGGACCCAATAGTTTACCATGGTAGGAAAAATACAACTGGTAGCCCAGAACTTTTTTTTTTCGTCAAGCGTTCTACAGAACACAAAAGTCTATGAAGTTTTCTTCTTACGATATTAGTCAATGGGTTCCAAGAATCTTTGTTAACAAGCGTTCTACCAAATATCTTCCTGTGTGTTCAAACAACTCAAAGATGTGTAAATGATCACAGAATTTGTGTTTTGGGGTGAATAATCCCCTTAAGGCATTTTTTATGTGGCCTTGTTTGGCCGATATTTGTATTTTTCTGAGTTGGTCCAATATCAAGAACAGACAATGATCTGTGGGTGGATATAGGAATTGTACTGTCATTCGAAGTGATGGGAACAAACACACACTGTGTGTGATCGGTTGTGCGCGTGTGTGTTTGGGGGTGTTGGATGTATATGTTTTGATCGGGCCATAATTCAGTGTGACAGCAGTGGCTGTGTCCTTCCCAAAGGATTTACAGAAAATTGTGTGTTTCTCTTGTATACATTGTTCTTTTTACATATTTCTCTATCCGCATAGTGTACATCGGACACTTTCTTCTCTCTTAAGAAGAGCAGATTGGACTAGACATGATGTTCAGTGTAAAAGTAGTTGTGGATTCCAAGGAGTTCCATGTTGTGTTGTTGCCAGATTCATTACATCATATTGTGATTGGTTCCAGTACATTCTAGTGTCGCATATTTAAAGTATAATGTTGATATTTATTAGACTAGATTAGATTAGATTCAACTTTATTATGTGTCTCATGTTGTTGCTTGGGTACTTAAGGTTGATTCTTTCTAGTTGTTGTCAATACAAAACAATATTCTAATCCCAGAAGTCTGAAAATTCATTGACGTTGATTTCATTAACTTATGCATTTTTTTCTCTCACTTACTGTAGAGAGAACACCACACATGTAAGCCATGAAAGCCTCATCCTGTGACATCACTCCAAACCGATAAATAATCCTGAGGACGCTTCAATCTGTGCTAAAATAATAGTCATTAAATCATCATACAATAAATAAATGAGAGTGGAAATAAATATGTAGCCCTGTGTTTAGAATCAGTGCAAGATACCTTCGCCAAACCCAACTCCCCTATCTCTACCTAATGCTTTCCTGTCACATCTATACCGTCCTGTCCAAACAAAGGTGTAAAACCTCAGAAAATATAACATAAAAAATTTATTTATGCATACATAAATGTGAAAATAATCAGCAAAATAAAATAATAATAAATGTTAAAAAGAATAAAAAATAAAATAGCTAAATAGTTATTGAATTAATTTAATACATTCATTTAATTTCATGTTATTTATATTTCATGTTGCTTAATTATATTAATTCATGTTTTTGATATTTATACATTAATTATTGTTTCTATTTGAATATTACAAGTGTTTTTATATTTATACACTTTTTAAAAATATTTATATATAGATGGATTTATTTTTTTCTATTTATTTCTATTTTTGTATAGATTTCATCCTTCATGATTGTCTTTCCTTAGCCGATGATCACTAATGAAACCTGTCTGATTTAAGCTAATACCACATGTCATGGGTATTACCTCATTAGTTGTGTAATGAATTTGAGCGTGTGGAAGTGAGGGATAAACACCTGAAGACAGAGAGAGAAGACTGAGCATCAGTTTTGCAGTTAATCACCTGCTTAAAATGATGTTTGTGTGTTGTGTGAAAATAAAAACCCAGTGACAAATATGGAAAGGCAAGTGTGTGTGTGTGTGTGTGTGTGTGTGTGTGTGTGTGTGTGTGTGTGTGTGTGTGTGTGTGTGTGTGTGTGTGTGTGTGTGTGTGTGTGTGTGTGTGTGTGTGTGTGTGTGTGTGTGTGTGTGTGTGTGTGTGTGTGTGTGTGTGTGTGTGTGTGTGTGTGTGTGTGTGTGTGATGGTGTTTTACTCAGTTATGCAGAACCATAACCTCCTTTCACACATACAGTCTTTAATGGTAGAAAATTACATGAGATCCTGTGTGAATGGGAACTTTCCGGTAAATCACTGCTTCAAATGTGACAGTAAGGGCAGTTACAATAGCAGTAAATGAATAGAATAACACAATATATAAAGTAACACCCAAATCTTGGCACATCTTGGAATCTCTATGTGAACGTCAGATTTTGTGTATAAGTTAGGAAATGTAATGTCATTTTCCAGGATTACTGTGCAAAAATGTTATTAATGCTGACTATCCTAACTACATTAGTAAATATCGTCATGGCAATATTGATCATATGTGGCCTGTTTGTTGATATCACTTCAGAAGTTTAGACTGGTCCCCTCAACCCAGTTGGAAGAAACTGGAAAAACTGGAATCTAGTAGTTAAATTACATGTAGTAATCCATTACAGACATGCTCACTGAAAATAAACCTAACTGAGTGCTCAGATCATCAGGATCAAGTCATTAAGAGATACCAAGAGTTCACACAAAACAAGGGGAATCCGCCTTTAGCTCTTATCTCTCTCATCGCTGGAATCAGCCTCCAGAATAGATTAGATGCTCTAAAATTTCAATCTAGACTCATCTGTTTAGATTTGCATTTATTACATGAGCAATGTGCTTTGTGTGTTTTATTTTCATTTTAAATCAAATTTATAAATAATTATAAAAGTTTTTTCAATTATTATTTTTGGTGATTATTTTCCTCTTATGTAAAGCACTATGACTTGCCACTGTGTATAAAATGTGCTATACATAAACTTTCCTTTCAGAAAGAATGTTCACTTATTGACTAAAAATCACTAATATTTACCTACATTAGCTTAGATTTTTACCAGTAATTGATATCGTTGCATCAGACAAGCTTTAAATGTGTAAAAATACCTTTTTACAAGCTATTGCAACTATGGCGCATGCACAAAGATTATACATCTTCCGAATGTCTGATGCATAAGATATACTTTACTAAAAACATCATCAGATGTTAAATTAATTAATTCAAATAGCGCTGCAACATTTCATTATATTTATAGTCTTCGGTCCACCTGTCTTAAAGGCTGTACACTACCGGTCAAAGGTTGTGGGACACTTGATGAACACCATTGACCTGAAGGTGTTTGACATTTATGTGGACGCAAATACATGTTATTTTTATTACAAATCAAACGTTTCTTTTAATACAGTTTTTTTAAATGAATGAGCTTGACTGCATATTAAAAAAAAGAACAGCCAATAAGAGCAGACTCCTTAGTGTGTAACTTTAAGATGCTGCTTTAGAAAACGAGAAGAAAACATTTCTGAAATTCTTCTCAAAAGATGACAGCACTGAAGATGATCAACATATATAGGCCTACATACATTTCCGTTTTAGGAAAGAAAATATTCCCAAAGTTCCCCGTTTTATTTCACAATTTTACTAAGTTTATTATTATTCTAAAGTGTAAAAAATATGAATGCACAAGTTAGTTTCCCAGAACTTTTCACCGACTCTGTAAATACATTTTATAGTGACATTGGCACAGCTGGTGATGTTGATCCAACAAATCTAAGTGTAGCTCAAACCCACGGCAAAGCAAATGTGACTGGCAATAGAAGCACAGACGAGTAAAAGCCGACATCCCGAGGAACCTCAAGCGATTTAATCCCAGTTACTATAAATGGCCTATAAAAATGTAACAGCATTGAACATCAGGCAGGTGAGAAAAGCAAATAGCGCCTGTCTGTATGTTTCCAGATACAGAAGTAATGTAGGAACGGAGAGATGTGGGCGGGGGCGGTGATAAAAGAAAAATGAGTAAAAGTGGAGCCCTAATCCAGTGATGAATCTGTGTGTGTTTTTACCCTGGCAGCTTTGATTTATCACCAACACTTTATTCAAGGTCCTGGAATTAGTGAGACGCTGCACCGGATAGAAACTATGTAGAACAAATAGAACAGCAGAGAAAGCAATACAAAAATGCAGGAAGAAGAAAAAGAAAAGAATTGTTAAAGGACTTGCTGAAAGTGTGCAAATAAAATGTTGTGATTCCATTATTTTTTATGTATTTCCAATTTATTCTGTTCTTTAATATCTCGATACACAGATGTGATTAATGATCTGTGGAAGAGAAGAGCAGTGCTGGAGTAACGCTCTCGTATGACATTTCCTGGAGTTCAGGGCCCCGGCTGGTCTGAAGAAATAAGCAGAAGTCATCCGAGATCAGAATACAGACAGGTTAAGAGAGATGGAGAGATGAGAGCAAGCTTTCTAATGTCCAATACCCTGTGTATCAGGAGAGAATAAACTGTAGTGCCGGCATAGAGAGGAATCAGAGGAATCAGAGAGCGTGGCTGAATTCTGCTGGTGTTACATATCGAGGAATGACTCTGGTGGGAGTGTGTGTGTGTGTGTGTGTGTGTGTGTGTGTGTGTGTGTGTGTGTGTGTGTGTGTGTGTGTGTGGTGTGTGTGTGTGTGTGTGTGTGTGTGTGTGTGTGTGTGTGTGTGTGTGTGTGGTGTGTGTGTGTATGCCCGGTGGCTTTTTCTTGAAGCTTAAGAACAAAAATGGTTAGATTTCCCCGGTGTTGTGCTTCTGTGGGATCTTACAGAAATTCTCTCCGTTTTCTTCTGATTTGTCTTCTTTAACCGTGACAGCTGTATACTTCTGATTCGGAAAGTTGTGACCGTCTGTGTTGGTGAAAATGTCAGACATTATCTCAAGGACAACAAATCGCCAAATAACATGGTAAAAGACACCTTGAATTAACAAGAAAAAGTCACCTTGGAAGTATAAGGTTTTTGTCAGAGTTCTTAACAGTTTAAGATATTGAGCAGAGAGATATTTGGGATATAAAAGCCTGAATGTATTTGTTAGGCACAATATCAAAATCTCATTTATGTAAATTGGGGTTTTTAAATGGGGGGGTCAAATGCAGATAGAACCCTTTAATTCAAAAGATATTGGAATTGTAAGGAAAAGTTTAAGCAGTACAGACAATATTTCTTCAGTTACTCACCTTTGAGTATTTTAAAATCTGCATAGATTGATTTGTTCTCAAGAAGAAAGAGTAAGATGTTTGGAAGAATGCCTATAAACAAACCTAGAACCCATTGACTGAGAAATGGAAGTTCTTTGTACTGTTTCTTAAAATAAGTTATTTTGAAGAATGTAGGACTGAAACAAGTTCTGGGGTACTTTTGACTACATTTTAATCTTTCATATGGTGGCCAATGAGGTTTCAAGAACTGATCGGTTACAAGCATTGATCCAAATATATTTTTCTTAGTTCAACCAAATAAAGGAATTTATGAGGATTAGGAACAAATAGAAAGTGCATTGATACGACTCAACGGCTAATGTCATATGTCACAGGTGTTCAAAGTCTCATGCTTGCATAAATGAGGCATTGGTTTGACATCAAGATACTCCTGCGATACAGCACCAGGATAATCGTTTGTTGGATGGTTCCTATCCATATTCTGAATATTAACCAATTAGATTCAATGATTGTGTGATTATCTTATCGTGTTGGAGCAGATGTAGATTGAACAGTTCATTTACTGGGATCTAAAGTAGAGAGTTTATTAAACATCTTCCTGTATGCTGGTCGGAATAACGAGGCCTGTTATAGTGAACGATAAACAGAATCTACTGATAAATAAAAATGTTGCAAAGACAATAATATCACTGAGAATTACATTAATCTGCTTTGTTAATTCATTCATATATATGTTATATCTGACCCACCAAGGGGTAAAACAACATATTAATTTTAATTTTCAATCCAACCATTGGGTTTGTCTCTTTTTGGACCCAAAGCCACATTGCAACAAGCGATCGTTCCTACGAAAGGGAAAATTCTATTGTAAATTAAACACTCAGTTGTTCCAAATCAGTAGAAATGTCTCTGTTTAGCTGAACACAGAGGAACATATGCGGACGAAATGCCTGCAACCGAACAGTTCTTGGACCCCATTGACATCCATTGCAGAAAGAACAAAAAGGATGGCGCGAACTGGCCCACAACTTTTTTATTGTTCTACATTCTGCAAAATATCTCATTTCATATTGTACAGAACAAAAACAATATAAAGTATAATTTTTACTATAATATTCACCGATGCATGGACCAGGTGTGCATATATCACGAGCGTAATGTGCGGTATTGTACAAAGACTTAAATTATGATTCAGACCATTTCAGATTTCGCTGAAGTGTGTCATTTTATAATCTTGCATGCATTAAGATGCATACACACACTTCTCAGCATCTTTAAAATGTATTTTGATATCATGTGCTGATGCAGTTAAACAAATCCTCTCACAAATACATAAGACACACAATGTGTTTGTTGAGAGCAGAAGATTTGCCCCGGCGCTGCAGTTATTAACCTAACATGATGTTGCACTAACAACCTAAAGCACAGGAGCTCCGGCCGGCCTTTAATCTCCATCATGCATTAAACATGAGCAAGTGCGCTGGCTCAAACTAAAACACATTCCACTCGGAGCGGTGTGTAATCACTCTCTCTCACTGAATAAGCCCTGACTAAAGGAAATATAAACAAGCACAATGCACTCAAATCTGGAAGATAGAATGCTAATCACTCTTCGATCGTTTCACAAGCGTTCTGGGATCTGTCTCCCGCTCTGAAGTTAAGTATGGTGCATTTGTATTAGGTGTAATCCGTTCCTGCAAGGTTTCGCCGAGGAGATTCCCGAGGAGCTCGAAACTCTTTCCTGCTTTTGGATTCAGACATTGAGAGCTTTCACAGACTGAAAAGGGTGACAGCTTTGGTGCATTTGTTCAATGTTTTTTAGATCTAGGGTTGCCAAGTCTGCGGTTTCTTCATGGAACCGGAAATGGTTGCGGTGGGTTGCTTCTTAGTTTTTCTGGTCAAAAATAAATAGATTTCATTTATCAGTTGACATTCTTGAAGTATTTTGAATAAGTTGAAGTATTGGTTTTGGCTTATTGGGCTGGTTTAAGAATGATCTGGCAACCCTGGGAATAAGCTGACACACTCTGCACTTTTAAATTTCGTAAGAAACAACACATCAGTGCTTTCATTAACTGTTACACACAAAAAAATGAAGCTTAAAAAATAATTGTTTTTGGAATTAGAATATGTTTGGCATCACCTTACGTTTACATTTTTTGGGGTTTTAAAGCTTTGGAACTACATTAGGCCAACTGCAAGAAATAAATCATGTTTTTTTTCTTTAGTCTGATTCAATTTTGTTTATTTGTTCACTTTTCTCTTATGTCAGAAAAAAAGCTCAAAAATGTACCCAAGCTTTCACTGGGGTGCCGTAATTCTTCAAAATTACACCTTTGCACCTATAGAGTGTGTATTACTACTTTTAATAGATCCAAAGAATATGTACTTGTACTTCAAATATATATGATGGTACGTCAATAGTCCATTTTAAGCCATTTTTACAGGGTGACAGCTTAGTTACATTGGTTGAACACTTTCCGACTTAGGGTTGCCGAGTCTGCCTTTTTCCATGGACTCTGAAATTGTTTCTGCTGGTCAAAGATGAATACATTTCATTCATCAGTTGCTGTTTTTTCAATTATTTAAATAATGAATATGTAAACGTAGAGCTTAAATAGTTGTGTTGGCGTCATTTGGTCTAATTTTGTGAAAATGTGGCAACCCTAGGGATAAAGTGACACTTTTCAGTCCTTCTTTTATGTAATCTTTCAACAACTGTATATTTGTATATTTCTCCCTTACGTTATTCGATGTCATTTAAAATCCGTCGAACATAATATCACAGATTTTCCACATGCAGAAAATCGATGCAGAATTGTGTGTTCGTCAGTCCTAAAGGTCTGCCCGCTTTAGAAACGTTAACTGCAGTGAACCTCGTTGACTTGTTTTAATTAGAACATGTCTGTCGTGCTGTACATTTGATCATTTTAATATTACCTTTGAGACGTTTCGACTGAGGAAGAGTGATTGTCGTTACACATGTCCCCCGGGGGAATATTCAAGGCCTCTTATTTTCTCCCGCATCACTTTGTTCATGTGAACTAGCTGACTGCAGATTCAGCGATCCCATCCGCAGGCAGAGGAGACGTGGACATAAAGAAAAGAATTGTCAATAAATGCAATTATGAAGCTACTGCCATCCAGATAATCATATTTGACCGCCTCTCATCCTCTTACGTTGACCCCTCTGCCTTTCATACTCACAGTAATCTCTTCTGTAGACTGCTCGTCTACTACATTATTAATCAAACTTTTCTCTGAACGTTTCCCTTATTGTCAAACAGAAATACACACACATAGTAAAAGCTGTCAGAAGTGTAACTGTGGCTCTGTCACCCTGTGCTTGTCCTGTCCGTATGGTGACTATTTTCTGCCTGGCCTCTAACAGTTGAGCCTGTCACATTTCATTGCCAACACTATGCTGATCCTCCCGAACACACACACACACGCACACGCACACGCACACACACACACTCACACACACACACACACACACACACACACACACACACACACACACACACACACACACACACACACACACACACACAGACACACAGACACACACACACACACACACACACACACACACACACACACACACACACATCTGGTGTCTGCTATAGTATTTCTGAACTTGATGCAGTGAATTATTTTAAAAATAAAATAAAATCACAAGAAAAATCAAGAAGTAAAATAAAAAAAAACAAATATAAACGAAACAAAGATAACGAAATAATTTTAAAACATAACTTTATAATTTAGAATGAATAGCAATGTATAATAAATCATGGAAATTTAACAAGAAATGAACGAAAAATTTAATTAAAGGAAAATACAATATCATAAAAAGTATTATAAAATGTAAAAACAAAATTCATAATAAATAAATATTAGCCATTGATAATGAATTAAATAAAGCCATAATAATTACAAATTCAAAGTTTAATATTAAATGAATATTAAAATATCTTGAATAAAATAATAATTTAAAATCTTGTAACGTTTTTTACCCCGAAGACATCACAAAGATTTTAAAAGTGAGTACATCTTCTCTAAGGCCTCTTACACAGATTTAATCTGGTTGTAAAAAATACAATGATACTTTAAGAATCGCCACAGGCTCATTAAAACGTAGTATGATGACCTTTGACTCCTTGACCTTTAGCAAGGTAAAAGAGTTAAACACTCAACAGGGGAAGCACAGGCCGTGAGATCTGGGGTCACTGTATAAATTTACCCATCCGTAATGTTCCTGACTTTAGATTACACTGAAAGTACGATCAAATATTATGTTGATGGAGAGAGAAGGTCAGTTTGAAGATATACATTACATGGTTTGGCTTGAAGTTATTTCTTTTAGCAAACCTAAAAAGACAAAGCCAGTTCTGTGTTCAGGAGAGCAATTGATGTGGTTAATTTAATTCTTTTATTTCACACCATTAAACACATTCTTCTTTCAGATAAGACATTTATACCCTACAATATTACATTCTTAACAACCCTTAATCCCCTTTGCTTCAGTGAGAAAAGAAAACGATTCCAATTCATTACGCAGGATTAAAGGGTTGTTAAAGGTGGTCCGTGTGTGTGCGTGTGTGTATTTTTTATATTTGATGCCTTCTGATCTTTCATTGAAGATTTCTAGGTAAAATAAGGGTGATGCTTATCAACCCGGCTCTCTGAATATCCTTTATTTTGTATCGTATTATTGTTCTTATTGTTAATGTGTTTCAGCACTTAACACTTTTGTTGGGCTCAATATTTTGTTGGATATTTCTTAATTGAATAGAACTAGAACTGTTATAGAATTCTGTCGAGTTTGTGGTTCTTCTTCTCTCTCTTCCCTTTTTATTTCCTGTCCTCACTGCACTATATTGTAAAATAAAAATCAATAAAAGATTTCAGGAAAAAGTACATGAAAAATAATAGCTATAATTTATCATTATATTACTTTGGAAATTGATTTATAGTCCCCTGTGTGACCATTATTGCTGGTAGCCATTGAGTCCAAAATATCCACAAATATTTTAGCCAAATGGTAATACATTATATCACTGAATTAAACTTATAGCTAATCCTTAACGGAATACGGCTTTACTTGAAATTCCGTTGAAGAACTTAAATCTAGAGGATTGAACATGGCAGTCCTCTGCAGGATGGCAGGCATAGTGTCAAAATTAATTTTGTTGAGAATATGAATGGTATATAGATATATGTTTTTATGTGTCCCTTTTGTACAGGACCACCGAGCAGGAAAAGTATTTTATTGACTGTGATGGGGAAGGGGGTCAATTCCATATCAGTCACTTTGCCTATCTGTCATCTCCATAATGGGATCAGGCCTACTAGGCACTTTCTTTAGCCGGACAGAGAATATAAAATGAGAATATCATCCATAAAATGGATTAAACTTTTTTAATAAATAATTTATACACATTTACAATTATTTTTTTAAACGAATGAAAGATAATAAAAAATATGTTTTGGTGCAATCTATGATATTGTTCATGGCGTTATTATTCAATTCAGTTTATATGCATTGCGCTTTTTTACAATGCTTTTTACAGCATTACTAGAAGTTTTGTTTAACCAGACGTCTGTAGTTCTGTAACAAAAAATATCTCCATATAGTAAGGTTGTTGCTTCCCTTGTGAGTCTGTGCTGAATATTATTGTCTCTTAATTAAGCAATATAGAAGATGAAGCTGCGATACATTGTGATGTAGTCAGAGATAAGGGTATTGTTAGGGAGATGCTGCAGAATATGACCAGATTTAGTTCGCCTTACAATGAAATAATTAAGAATACAAATGAAAAACATATTAAAAATACAGTTTCTGCCAAAATGTTGCTATTGCAAAACATAAAGAAATATTTTGTGGCCTATGATCGGTATGGATAAACGTATGTTTTGTGTAGCTGAAATGTTTCTTCTAGACAAAAAGAAACTGTTGTTAAATACAGAAAATTGTGTGAATTGTGTTAAATATTGAATTACTTATTTGTTCATTTTAGGGCTGTCAAACAATTTATCGATAAAAATGAAAATTATTACCAATAAAAATGCAATATAAAGTTTGAATACATGTTTATAAAAAATATTTGATGTTTTTCTTCAATACGTACATATATGGATATGTGTTTATAAATACAACCTTAATAATCACAGAACACAGACAAATATTATGTAAACACACTTTTCTTCTGGACGTGATCACTCATGATTATTTATTCGACAGCAGGATCGTTTGACGGCTGTGCAATATATTATGCACTCTAAGTTTGCAAACTGTTATGTTTTTGTTAACTTGAAATGAGTTGTTTCTATATATGTACATATTTGTTTGTTTTTTACATTTGCTTCCATGTTTCTACAGTAGCTATACATGGAAAATCTGCTTTACAGAACATGTTTATGTATAAAAATGCTATATTCCTCGGCAAAGAAGCAAAAAAATCCTGAGTCTTACAGCTTCGTAGCTTCAGGTGGAATAGGAGTGAGACATTGGTTGCAATCCAGTGTTTTGAATGACCGGTCCTTTATCCTTTATATAATTATTGTTTCAAATGCATGGGCTGAGAAGACCAGAAACGAGTCCTGTAACATTATATGCAATTTTGGTTCTACATTTGTGCTCGTATAGAGACACGTGAGCTGAAACGAAACCCCCTCACGCACATGTGAAGGACGGTCTACAGTCGCTTGTCCTGGTCTCATTAGTGATAGCATGAGCCTTTATTCTCTCTCTCCTCCGAGGCACCTCCTCATCTCCGTCCGCAGAAACTCATCTTCTTATCACTACAAAGGCGTATAAAAAATGGTGGGAATCATCTATCAGGAAGCACCTATTCCTTCTCCTATGTGTACTCACCGTCTCTCTATCGCTCTGCCCTTGCTACCACCTCCTCTATCTTTCCCTGCTCTGAGCTGACTTCCGTTTTATCGTTTACTGAATATTTGGAGAGAGAAAGTGTCCCCCTCTCGCTGCGTCTTGATCTATCCTTTTGCCCTTTGCCAAAGCACTTGAATACAGTGAATTTTCTCGGTGAAAGTCTCTCGTTCTCTCTTGATCTATATAAGGGATCTCCTTGACTTTTATGTGCTCGAGTGGAACCCTCTGAGCTCAGAGTTCAGCTTAGTCAGCAACATGTGTCTCTCTTAAAATGCAGAAATGGAAATGGCTTTTGCCAGACATGGTCTTTAAGGAAGGTCATAAAAACCAATAACTTGGTGGCTTTAATATGGTGGCAGCGGTTGGACTGCGTTGACCCTCCAAATAGGCTTCTGAGGATATTATAGCCATTTTAGTGGACTTCACTTTTTCCACCCAGAGAGGAAAGAGTACAAGGACTTGTTTATCTCCCGTGCGGGGGTGGCAGTTTTTTGGCTCCTTTTTGTTTAAAGATGCCCAAAGTTCAAGACTGGAGAAAGTTGGTATGGACCTGAGCAAGCTGCAAAGCAGTGAATGAACAACTTTTTACAACGGACTTTTCAAAGTTTGGGCTTTACTTGGAATGGAGGTCGGAGACAACTTCTCCAATGTACTTGCTTTTTAAAATGTTCTATGTAAAGACATACCTGGACTGCTTCATTGTATAATTGCCATAAAGACGCTCCAATCGCATAGTTTATTGTCTGGGTTTCAGTAAGGCTAAGTTCTTGGCCTCACATCTAGGTGTGTGTCCGTGGGACGAGTGGAAAAGTTGTGGACATTTTTAAAAGAAACGCAAAGAGGAAGAAAAAATAGTTTAAATGCTGTTATAATTTAAAACTGTTCCCTGATAATATGGATCTTTTTCCACATATTTTTTTTTATTCCAAATCAAATATAAGAACCATCTGGACCTTTTCTGGACCTGAAGGGACTTGATATAACTTGATATAAGGGACTTTTAAATATAAATCCATCACCTTAATTCTGCAAACCATGAAATATTGACCTTTTTATTCATTTTTATAAATAAATTCTATAATGAGAAATTACTATCCAATAATTAATTAATTGGACTGATATTCTCATTTTATATTCTCTCTCCAGCTAAGGAAAAAGCTAAGGCCTGTTCCCATTTTGGAGATGACAGATATGCGACGGACTGTATTTCTTAATAATTGGTTGTACTGTGATGCATTCTGTTTTAGGAAAAGAAACAAAATTATTGAAATACTGACACTCGCAGAGTCACAGTGAACTTTAAAATAACCCAGCAGCTCATTTTGGCCTTTAGAACTGTGTTAGATTACTGCCGGATTGATTCCATCGATCACTGATAAAATCTTCTCTAGATCTGAATTTTACCAAAACAGCCTTATTTTATAAATGTGTGTAAATGTTGTTATGCATTTAAATACCACAATAAACATCCCATCATATTTACTGATCTATGGAAACAATAAATGCTTTCTGCAGTAAAATTGTAGAAAATGTGAAGTTCTTCTCTGCATCTGAAATCGTCCACCTCCATGCTACATACAGCTAGTGTAAAATATTATTTTAAAGACTATTTGTAGTTTTCCTGATTTGCTATAACCTGAAGAACTGAAATTGACCTTCATAATGGTCTAATATAAATTGTATGGGTATGTGTTCAGGTGAAAAAAAAAAAGTTTAATCTGAACTACTGATACTACAAGATGTCAAAGGTCAAACAAAAATAATGTTTTATTTGCAGAAAATGAAAACTGGAGGAATAGAATACAGACCTAAAATAAAGTTTATATTCACTTATAAGCAATTTGACCATAACTTTCATAGTAAGGAACAACTGTGATATTTATTTGATAAGCTTCGATGAATAATCTAAGTGTTTCACATTGCTGTTGGATGTATATGGAAATATAAAATATAAAAAAATTCTCATTAAAATTATTTTTGTAACTTTATGGATGGAGACTGCTCTCATCTTGACTGAGACTGAAAATAATACGCTTCTTATAAAAGAAATGAGGATCTCCAATATTAATTTGTAAAGTCATTTGGATATGATTTCCGGTATATATTCATTGATTTTTTTTATCTTTTTATACAGTATGTTATTGTTGTTTGGAAACAATGGAAGAGTTTTGTTCTTGTTTCATTATTTCTCTAATGTGCATCGACAGTGAAGATACATCGAGTTTGTGTAGATGTCCTGGCCCACCTGCACGCTCTCCTTCCCACAGCCTGCACGACTCCGAGCGTGATGCTTCATTACAGAAAGTGACAGGACGTCCCACCGTGTCACTTCTCATTTCTCCATCCCTTTTATTTTCTTCATCTTTTTAGAGCCCCTCCCTGAAATCCCTCTTCCTAAATCTCCAATATGCCAAAAACAACACTTTCGAGATAAAGAATGGACTCCAAACGCACTTGCTGAAGTTGAGGAAGTGATAAACGATCTGTTGACACACTCACACTATGGAAGTATGGCGACCTTGATGTTTATTCCAAGAAAAATACAAGTAATTGGCAGAACCTGCAGACTGGTTATTATTCTTGGAATAAATTACGGAGCATGGAATCAGAGCATCTTTAATTTAAAATTAAAGGGATGGTTAAGCCAAAATTTAAAAATGGTCATAATTCACCCACCCACTTGTCAACCTGTATGACATTCTTCTGCAGAACACAAAAGAAGACATTTTTGAAGAATGCGGGTGAACAAATGAAGGCGACGTTTGTTCACTTCTATTGTTTGGACACAAAACCAATGCAAGAAATTTGCTGCCATTATTAACATTCTTCAAAATATCTTTTGTGTTTTGGAATGAAGAGAAAGTCAGGTTTAAAATGACAAGACAGTGAGTGAAGGATGACAGAATTTTCGTTTCGTTCTTCAAAATATCTTTGTGTTTTGGAGTGAACAGAAAGTCAGGTTTAAAATGACAAGACAGTGAGTGAAGGATGACAGAATTTTCGTTTCGTTCTTCAAAATATCTTTGTGTTTTGCAGAGGAACATTTTTGCGATGTTCCTTGACCTTGTCCTTGGTGATCCAATGCACGGATCACAATTAGATTGTCATTCAAAAAATATACAAAGCCATCTTCTCAGCATTAAGTGTTAATATTAAGTTTTGTTCAGTAAATGAAATTCTGCTTGCATTATTGTATTCTTTTCAGATGCGTGAGCATGCTGTTTGTGTGTGTAAATCCTTGATCACCTGTTACTGTCTATTTCAAATGCACCTGCTAGACCCTTACATGCACTCACTTGCATTCAGTGCTATTAAAATGTCAAAGCTTTTGCAGTTGATATGAGAGCTTCTTGTCCCAGGGCGTTTTCATTTTCTTCTTTAATAAGTGGTTTAACTCCTATCTCCCATAGACGGGGTGGACACGAAATGCTCTTCAATCATCATAACATGCCTGGTGCATTACGGTCAAATCGGAAAAGATCTATACGAGTAATTACATTATAACGCATGTCTAGATGATAATAATTAACTCATAGCCATAAATACAAGTTATACGATTGTTCAAGAGCAGTAAGTTAAACTACAAATCACAAGTGAGAACGTGGCGTAACGTTTTATATTCTCCTTACTTTATGACTCACGGATGAAGTGTTTTTGTGTAATAATTCACTGTCTCCTTTGCTGTCAGTCTTATTTAGCGTCAGTTTAATTACATTTGTCTATTATCTATTATATTGTCTATTATATGTTGCTTACCCCAAGTGGGCTCAATATGTTATGTTGTTTCTTAGTGGAAAGTCTAGAAAGATATTGTAAATATACAGTAACTTTATAATCATTTTAATATATTTACTAGTCTGATCAATACACTTTTTTTTTAATGACTGGAATTGGTGTTTTCAAAGCATTCGAGTGGCAGCTGAACAGAAACTAGGCTGAATGCCTCACATGAGGCTCACCAGACCGGTGGTTAGAGAGTTGGATTTCAGAAAGTTGCGGGTTTGAATCCCAGGGTCAGCAGACAATGACGGTTTACTCTGCAGTGATGATTGACCACTGCATAATACCGTAAGTCGATTGGATAAAAGCGTCAGCCAAATGAGTAAATGTAAATGTAAATGTACTTGAGTAGTTGCACTTCTGGACCACTCCAAAAAAACTGAAAGTGGCCATCGCGGCCGATATATTAAGTAAATGTGCTTTGTATTTTACTCACCGTTGTGTAATGTGCAACAACTAAATAATATGTACACCAAAACATGCACCAGTGCATTACAAAAATCATGCAAATTAAGATTAAAACATAACCTACTTGTTTTCTGCACAGTTCTGAGAAATTACTTTGCCTATCTGTGTAAAAAAGGACGAGTTTTATAACGCTTTATGCAACATTTTCTCTTAAAGAAGTTAGTGTCAAAATGAGCATCATCTTTTATTTTCATGCATACATACAGTGTATGCACCTGTACCTTTTCTTAATACAGCTCCAGCAAATGGATGCATGTGTGTCAGGCAATGGCTGTATTCTGTTCTCTTCCCTTTTCAGGGCTGGTTACACAGGGGGCATCTATTAAAGGAAAGGCCCTGTCAGTCTATGATTTAGCTCTCTCTCTAAACCGCCACACACCTACAGGATATGGGCCAGGGGGGCCAGCTGAGTTTACTAAACTTTCACGAGGGACTGAAATAGCCCTGCTGTGTGTGTGTGTGTGTGTGTGTGTGTGTGTGTGTGTGTGTGTGTGTGTGTGTGTGTGTGTGTGTGTGTGTGTGTGTGTGTGTGTGTGTGTGTGTGTGTGTGTGTGTGTGTGTGTGTGGTGCATGTGCGTGTATGCGTGTGTACGTGTGTGTGAGTGTTTACGTGTGTGAGTGTGTACGTGTGTGTTTGTGCGTGTATACCCATAGAAAGTTTTTTTAGCATGCGTTTGTTATTTTTCTCATTATTTTCGGTCACTTCTGACTTTGCGTTTATCTCCGTCCCACTGGTATGCAGCAAAAGTCCAGTTTTAGAAATAAAAACCATTTATTTTCTCTTAAAAAAGCCATCACTTAGAAACCTTTCAAGGCTGCGAGAGATTAAAAATGCTATTCATTTTTGATATAAAAATTGAAAGAAATGAACGGATGTCTGTATTGGGTGGTCCTCATAGTAAAAAAATCCTTGCTCACTTTCTCATATACCATATAGGAGATATGAGTTAGAAATCTTCATCTTAATTCATTTATGACATGAACTATAAACAGAAAAAGTATTATCAGACAATTACCAGTACTTTTTTTTTCACTTTTTGCAGCGTGTTAGGAAATATAATTATAAATGTTAAATATGATACAGTCTATTCATCTATAATTAAAAAATGTTTGTTTAAAGTTATACAGTTTTCCTTCATTTAATAAAATGCATTTTGTCAACATTAAACGCATACGTTGAATATGTAATTGTTATGACAATTAAATAAGTATTTTTTATTTCTTACAATTAAAAAATACATTTTAAAATATCACCCTGAAGCTGGTTTGTTTTACAGCTCAGGGTTCTGAACTCTTTACCAGTGTATTTTTAAGATGGACACTAAGGCCAACGAAAGGGCAGGCAGTCCAGATGCGCTGTGCGCTCTGTTAGTCTATTACAGTGAAGAGGGAGGACTTACAAAGCAAAAGAGAGACGGAAGAGATAACGGGTGAGGGAGAAAGAATGATAAATTCATTGCAGAGGTGGCAGGTTACCGGCGGGCTGGGATGGAGGAGGATGATTGCTGTTAAATTGACTCTTCCTCCTCTGTGGGTTGTGGCTGCATTGCAGGAAAGCAGCGAGGCTGTATGGGTGTCCCTTCTGAACTCCTCCTTTAACACCGCTGGTCACTCGTGCGTGAAAGGGACAGCTCGACTGATACCAGACCTTCCCAGATTCCCTTGCACTCCGGACTGTTAATGCTTCCAACTCCGTTAATTCATATGAGTTGTTTTTGGGAAGAGAGTCTGCCGAGGTTTGGCACAGTTGGACTAACTTTTTCTCTTTTTTGTTATATGGTTCATTTGTTTTGACTGCACAAAACTGAAAATTCTGTCATCATTTACTAAGCGTCTTGTCAAACATGTTTGACTTTCTGCCACAGTACACAAAAGAAGATATTTTGAAGAGTGTGACCGTCGACAACCCATTCACGTCTTTTTGATGCACGCAAAACCAATGAATGAGAATGCTACCAAAATTCTTCAAAATATCTTATTTTGTGTTCCGCAGAAGAAACAGTCATACATGTTTAAAATGATAAGAAGGTGAATCCATTCTAACAGAATTTTCCTTTTGGGTTTGATATATCACTTTAAATCTGACCGTGTTTAAGTCTGAATTGAGTATGGAAACATTTTAAAAATATTCACCCCACTCCTTCAATATCTCTAAATAAGCTGTAAACCTGCTTCAATTAAAGCACATCACTGCATCCAACCCTTGAAACACCACAATGAAGATCTCTCGCGATTCCTGCAGCGTTTCTGAGACGACTCAAACCCCACCCAAATACTGGCACACAGTACTGCACCACAGCAAACTCTCGGAATTTACTTCATTTCTGTTATTACCACTACTGCGAAAGCAAAAACCCTGTTATTACATAATCGTATTCATTTTCTAAACTAATACATTGAGTACTGAAGTGTGGCCATATAGACATGAATGTTACTTTAAATTGTGCACCTTTAAGATTTAAACAAGAAATCCATCTACATTAAGAAAAGAATGAGCCATTAAAGGTGAAAAACATGAGAAAGACTTTTGGGCAGACCTTCATGATGTGAGCAATGACCAGGAACCCGTCAAGAACAACCGCCTAATGTCAAAGCAACCACTCTGAGCATTAAAGCGCACTAATGTCAGTGATCCGGCAGTTAGAGACTTGGACTTGTAAGCAGAAGGTTGCTGGTTCAAGTCTCAATGACTAAAGTGCTCTTGAGCAAGGTACCTTATCCTCGCCAAACGAATAAATATAAATCTAATGTAAAAGAAAACACTTACAGCACCCTAGCAACCACATAGCAATGCCCCAGCAACCATGCAAGTTCCTCCACAGCCAATGGTCTTAAAAAAGGAAAGTATTATGAATAAGTGTGTAAGTTTTAACGTTTTAGAACGTTTGGATTCAAGCGAGAGAGACAGACGATAGTAGAGGAGAGTTTAGTTTTTCAGTGTCGTCACTTCGGTTCAAGGCTCTTTTAAAGCGTTTTTGACGGAGCAGGGGCTGTAAATAAAATATAGAGAAAACCAACAGTGATGTTTTTCACTCTCAGACATGAACTGACATAAAGGTCTCTGTGAGGAGAGCTCTGGTGTGCTTACCGTTGAGTATACAGTCAAAGAGCGACTCCTGCATTGCAGTAAACAGACAGTGGAGAAGATACAGACAGGAGTGATCACACCCCCACCAACACGCACACGCATGCAGACACACACACACGCACGCACGCACGCACGCACACACACACCGTGAACACTCTCATATGCATGCAAACACACTTATGTATAAACCCTTCCGTATTAATACTTCGTTTTATAATGACACATTTCAGAATTTTATTAAATCAGAAAATATTTAAGATTTTTTATTATTATTGTAATATATCGTTGTCATATTCCTTATATTTGAGAATTAACACTAGTATTTATTAATCTTAGTTGTTAAGGTTAATTTTGGCATTTTCCAAAACAAGTTTTTAAATCAACATAAGTAAGTTTGTCATGATGCCTTGTATGTGTCCTATGATACTACACCAGCTGAAATCTAACCATGTTATGTGTTATATGGATACTGTGCCAAATTCACAACTCAAATTAACAATACAAAACATTTTCTAAATGAACATATCGTAAAATGTTCTGTAGGAGAGTGTGATTTAAATGGGGGGCAGTCGTGGCCTGATGGTTCGAGTGTTGGACGCATGATCCCAAGGTCGCTGGTTTGATACTCTGTGCCAGCGGGGATACCACAACTCAATTGAGTCCCTTGAGCAAGGCACCGTTCCCCCCACTGCTCCCGGGCACCGCAGCATGGCTGCCCACTGCTCCGGGCATATGTTCACAGTGTGTGTGTGTTCACTAACTGTGTGTGTTCATAGTGTGTGTGTTTTCACTTACTGTGTGTGTTCATTGTGTGTGTGTGTGTGTGTGTGTGTGTGTGTGTGTGTGTGTGTGTGTGTGTGTGTGTGTGTGTGTATGTGTTCATTGTGTGTGTGTGTTCATTGTGTGTGTGTGTGTGTGTGTGTGTGTGTGTGTTCATTGTGTGTGTGTGTGTGTGTGTGTGTGTGTGTGTGTGTGTGTGTGTGTGTGTGTGTGTGTGTGTGTGTGTGTGTGTGTGTGTGTGTGTGTGTGTGTGTGTGTGTGTGTGTGTGTGTGTGTGTGTGTTCACTTACTGTCTGTATGTACTGAGTATATGTGTGTGTGTTCACTTCCAGGGTATAAGGTTAGAGTGTGTGTGTGTTCACTTCCTGCGTAATTGCGTGTGTGTGTGTGTGTGTGTGTGTGTGTGTGTGTGTGTGTGTGTGTGTGTGTGTGTGTGTGTGTGTGTGTGTGTGTGTGTGTGTGTGTGTGTGTGTGTGTGTGTGTGTGTGTGTGTGTGTGTGTGTGTTCACTTACTGTCTGTATGTACTGAGTATATGTGTGTGTGTTCACTTCCAGGGTATAAGGTTAGAGGGTGTGTGTGTTCACTTCCTGCGTAATTGCGTGCCTGTGTGTGTGTGTGTGTGTGTGTGTGTGTGTTCACTTACTGTCTGTATGTACTGAGTATATGGTCACAGTGTGTGTGTGTGTGTGTGTGTTCACTTCCAGGGTATAAGGTTAGACTGTGTGTATGTTCACTTCCTGCGTAATTGCGTGCCTGTGTGTGTGTGTGTGTGTGTGTGTGTGTGTGTGTGTGTGTGTGTGTGTGTGTGTGTGTGTGTGTGTGTGTGTGTGTGTGTGTGTGTGTGTGTTCACTTACTGTCTGTATGTACTGAGTATATGGTCACAGTGTGTGTGTGTGTGTGTGTGTGTGTGTGTGTGTGTGTGTGTGTGTTCACTTCCAGGGTATAAGGTTAGACTGTGTGTATGTTCACTTCCTGCGTAATTGCGTGCCTGTGTGTGTGTGTGTGTGTGTGTGTGTGTGTGTGTGTGTGTGTGTGTGTGTGTGTGTGTGTGTGTGTGTGTGTGTGTGTGTGTGTGTTCACTTACTGTCTGTATGTACTGAGTATATGGTCACAGTGTGTGTGTGTGTGTGTGTGTGTGTGTGTGTGTGTGTGTGTGTGTTCACTTCCAGGGTATAAGGTTAGAGTGTGTGTGTGTTCACTTCCTGCGTAATTGCGTGCCTGTGTGTATGTGTGTGTGTGTGTGCGGAGACTCTGGATTTGGCTTTACAAGGGATTCCCTTTAAAATGCATTTACTGCAGTAGTTTAAATATCGAGACTGTGCTGACGTGGGGCTATTACTCTTGCTAAAGGAGGCAGGGCTGGAAGTTTAGAGAAGCTGTCGGTTACTTCAACTGTCCTGAAATCGCTTCATTAATCCAGACGATTTCATTCATCTCTCCAGTCGCAGTGCTCCTGCCTGAGGACAGGCCGAGATTCGGCTACTGCGTCTAAACAGTCCAGAGAGCAGAGACTAAATGACAACATCGCTGCTTAAAGCCGTTTGCTGGAGAAAACATAATAAATGGTAAGAAGTGTCGAAGAATAAGTGGAGACAGAAAGGAACTGAGTGTAAATTATTAATATGTAGAAAGATCCTGAATGGCGGAGGAGAGAATGAGCGATAGTAAAGGATTTGGTCATGTGACCTTTTGTCTAACTTTATAATTGTGAGGTTATTCCTGAGCATTGGCCTCATTGCCGTATTCACCGTTCCAGGTTTCACGCTTCCCACAATCCTCTGCTCCTCTGGCTCTCGTCTGGAGCTGTCTTTAGTTTTCTTTCTAGATGTTGGCAAGCAGCTTTCTTGTCTTTGCCATGGTGATGCCGCAGTAAAGTGCCAGCTGTTTCTCTTTGTCTTTCTGTTACGCTGTGTTCTTTCTTCGCCTCCGTCCTCCAGACGCTGGTGATAAACTGCTGTACTTCCACTACGCTGCCACCCTCTCTCTCTCTCTCTCTCTCTCTCTCTCTTCAAACGGATTCCTGCCGTCAGAGTTTTGGCATCTGACAATTTTTCGAAATGATAACATTAAGCCCATGAGTTTCATGCTTTTTTATGTATTTGAATCAACTGTCTTATATTTGTTGTGATAAAATTTGCAAGTGATTTCTAGAGCAGGGAAAATGTCAATAGCAAAGAAGAATAACAATTTGCATTTCATTGAACTTTTTGGAACAAAGCATTACGACAAAAATGCAACACAAAGCTTCAATTTACAGACTTGACAAAACACAAAATGGTTCAAAATGTATTCACCCAAATGTCATTGTATCCTGTAAGTGACTATTTCTTCAGTGGGGCAAAAAAGAAGATATTTTGAGAAATGGACCAGTGGGGGCCAGTGTGGATTGGTTATCAGCAAAATATTTTCTTTAGTGAGGTGAACAATAAAGGCCTTCAGGTCTGGATCAATGGTGTTATGGTGGTTAGAGAGTTGGACCTGTAAGCAGAAGGTTGCAGGTTCGAATCCAAGTGTCAGCAGATAATGACTGAAGTGTTCTTGAGTAAGACATCTCACACCTGTTTACTCTGCAGTGATAGTTGGCAACTGCACAACACTTGTTAGTCGCTTTAGATAAAAATTAATAAATGTCATTTGAAGTCAAATGAAATTACATGATGTTGAGTAAATGATGAAATTCATTTTATTTTTCAGGGTTTTAAACAGTTTTCAACACAATTATAAAAAAATTATAAAAACAGAAATAATATTTCTTAACAGTTCTATCAGATAAATATGAATGTTGTTTGAAACAAGTGAACATTTTTGATGTTCATATAAAAATGATGATTTGACTTGGATAGGCCATGTTTGCCACGTCATCATCTTAAATGATCCATGGCAAGATCACAATTAATGAATTCATGCCCACAGTAATCCATGAATAAAACATACATGAACTGTAGTCAAGGCCAGTCAAGTCACCTTTATTTCTATAACGCTTTAAACAAAACACATTGCGTCAAAGCTGCTGAATAACATTGATTAGTAAAACAGTGTTTCCATAATGCAAAAACTGTACCATACCTTTGGGTTGCTTATCTTAAAATTTTACATTTTAAGCACAATTTTCTAAGTCGCTTTATTAACCTGCCTACAAACTCCTCACAAGCCCCATCCCCGTCTGAATCGACATTGAATATTGATTGTGATTGGATAATTTTATTAGAAAGTGGCTGTTTTGAGCCTTCCAGTCCTCCCCATTCATTGTGTTGTATTGGCACATATTACATCTTTATTTAATGATATGAGTAGATTTGATGTAAGCAAAAGAGAGAGAGAGAGAGAGAGAGAGAGAGAGAGAGAGAGAGACCAGAGAGAGAGCGAGAGAGAGAGAGAGAGAGAGACCAGAGAGAGAGAGACCAGAGAGAGAGAGAGAGAGAGAGACCAGAGAGAGAGAGACCAGAGAGAGAGAGAGAGAGACCAGAGAGAGACCAGAGAGAGACCAGAGAGAGAGAGACCAGAGAGAGAGAGACCAGAGAGAGAGAGAGAGAGAGAGAGAGACCAGAGAGACCAGAGAGACCAGAGAGACCAGAGAGAGAGAGAGACCAGAGAGAGAGAGAGAGAGAGAGAGAGAGAGATACTGTGTACCAGACAGCGTCCCACTGGGAAGAATGAAAATGTCATTTTATCTTGGTTTCCTGTTCACACAGGATGCTGAATACTGATAGATGCTTTTAATGTTCAATTAGATGTCCATGAGGAGAACTGAGACTCAACGCGATATACTGAATTATGAAGAAGGAACTCTTCCACTGGAAGCAAAACTGTAGTATTGTTTGAGCACAGTTTGCAAAAATCTCTGTTTCTCTCTCGTGTAAAACATTCAAGCATATGATGTTCTAAGAGAGTTGGCTTGGGCAGAGGCTCAAGTCATTAAAGCTTCTCCCTGGTCTTGTATTCTCGCTGGGTTCAGCAATATTGATACCGTGCATGCCAAGTGAGTACAAAGAAGCGATGGCAAAAAAACACTTCCTCCGCTTAGAAATGTCATACGGGCCAAATTTATGAGTCTGGCATATCAGCTTGATTTTAAAGTTTACACGCTGGCCTTTTATACAGGGTTCTTAAGCATGTTCCCAAACGCTTTAAAGCTGCTCTCTGCCACTTTGGAACTTTAATAAGATGTGATGTAGCAGATTTCTAATGCATTACCTGATTGTAACGGTGGGCTGTGTGGTGATAACCCGTCTGACTGCAGCTGTCCTGCATTACACTTCAGGTAGTTCATGGACGGGGTCGCTCGGTGGTGTTGTTTTATGTGTAACAGCAGATTCAGTTTGTTGATATGAAAAGGTGACCGGTCTTTTGAAAATACCTGCTATATTTACAACCGCTGGCCCGGTCCATTAGGTTTGGCTTTAAGGAACGTTCTGGTTAAATAAAATGTTCTATACACCCCTGTAGCATAGGGTGTATTATCAATAGTTAAAAAACTTATAAATATACAAAAGGGTCATTGGGATTCCTGGTGAAATATATCAGGATATTAACACGATTTTAAAAGAAAGGTTCATGCTAGCTTCGAGGCCAAAGTGGGATTTGTAAATGATGGTTAAATTTAGTTTTCTATATAACAATAAACATATACATTTTAAAATAACTCTTTTGTAAAGCATAGGGTTCCCTTTGTTTAGAGTAATGTCTTTTCATTTTTATTATAATCATTTTCCTAAGGGAATAATTTTACAAAGGCAATAACAAAAAGACCTAGTACCCAGTTTCTTCAACCGTGTTTGTCTTTTTCCATTATTCAAGAAAACATCTGCAGTTTATATTTTTATGCTGTGTTTTTCAATAAAGAATACTCAAAAATACACAAAACTGAAGGAAAAAGGCAGTATTTTACAGCACTTACACAATAAAAATTTAACTCCAATGATTTTCTATCCATTAAGAGACAGTATATGTGCCAACATCCGGCAACATCACTTGGAGATCTGATGTGAACACTCCTGGTTTCCCCATGATTAGGAGCACTTTTCTTTAACCACCTAAGTTTAATTACAGTGACGTTTATATGAAATGTTTTATTGGAGTATCCAATGAAACTGTAATGATGAGATTGACAATAAGTCAACTCCGCCGCATGCTCCTTGACCTCTGATTTCTTACTTTTTTAACTTCTCTTCTATCCGCTAATTTTCCCCCCTTCTCTCTCTCGCTCTTTCTCTTTTCTTTCCATCACTGTTAATTTATGTTTAAGCACCTAAAAACTTCCACATTTTAAAAGTATGCTATTTGCAATTTGGCTAACGTCCAATTTGTCTTTTCGGTGGTCTCATATTGATTTAAGTTCCACCGTGTGTTAATCAGAGGAGACCGCTGACACCCCTGTGTGTTCCTCTGCCAAATCTTTTCCAGTCCAAATGCTTGCTTTCATTTTTTTAATCTCCCTCTCTTTTTTATACGCCGAGGAGAGCGGCGAGGCTCATAATGAATGTCAGACGTACAGCGTTAATAAATTAGCCATGCGTGGATTTCTGCTTATTAATGGCTGCAGTGGCAAACCCGAAGCACTTTAATGCCTTCCACTTAGTGTTGCTTATGAGCGCGTTTCATAAAACATGGCAGACTCGTACATGCTTGTTCCTGTTCGAGATTTATCACCACCCGGCCAATGTTTTAAACAGACACCAAACTCTTTCCCTTGATGCCTCGATAAAAACCCATAGAGACCACACCTACCTTTTATTCTAGCATGGCAAGCCCATTGTCATTACAATACACACATTGTTATTTTACAGTATGAAACAGTTTTATTAGACCGATTTTTCACATATACTGTAAAAACTGTTTTTATGGAATTATTCCGTTTTTTATGTATTTTCGAAACATTACTTAAAAACAGGAAACCATTACAGATATAGAATGCAAAATTACAAAATGAAAACATGCAATTTATATGAGAAAGCTGTTATTTACAGTATTTTACTTGTCACCCTGCTGTTGGAAAGTTTTTCACAGGAATTTTGTACCGTACTATTTTTGGATACATTTTTGTAATAAAGAATAGTTTTTAGTAAGGTATACTATAGAAAAAACTAACAATGTTCAGAGACACATATGCAATTTTATGGCGCCATTTTTCAAGTGTTTTTTACAATGCAGCCAGTGGGTATAATAAGAAAGTCACGTTACTTCTTTTATTATGGTATGCATCTCAATCAGTAGTCACTATATTAATTTTACCTTGATGGGTACATTTATATTCGCCTTGTGGCCACAAACAAAACTTGAAGCATACTGTCTTTCTGTCCCGTGGTGAAAGTTTATGATCTGTTAAACCTGATCTCATGGGAGATTGTAAGTATTTTACAAGGTTGCTAAACTATATGAAATTTGAAGATGTCATTTGCACATAATCATATAATTCTAAAAAAAAAACAATACTGAAGCCATTAGTGGTGTGAAAGCAAACTGCTGTGAAACATACAAATAAGATACTACAAAAATCCATCCTATAAATAACATAATTCTTGAGAGATAGCATTAAACCTTAAAGACACATCTAAAGACGTCTCTTCCTTAATCTGCTATAATCCTTAATCGACTTCAAATTTAACTGTAAAAAATGATACCTATTAACAATGACATATGTTCTGCACTTTTCTGCATTTACCTCTCTATTGCGGGACTACTCGTATTTTTGCTCCTGCGTGATAAATTGCTTCTGCTTTCCCATCATTTGTAATTCACTGTGGATAAAAGCGTCTGCTAAATGATTAAATATAAATGTAAATGCAAATTGAAATAGATACCTGGGGAAGCCGGTGTGTACGTGTTTGTGTTTCCCTTCATTAGTTTAATGCCTTATTAATGTTAGTGTTAGTAATTAGTTACCCATGGGCAAAGTCCCAGCTAATATTTTATTTACAAACGCAGTCGCTGTTTATTACGTTACCGCATTTATCCATATGCTGAAAATCCCTCAAGACTCCAGCTCTGACTCACAGACACAAAGCAATGTCCCAGTTGAAGGCCTTTGTAAGGACAGACGTCACGTCTGTATAGATTTTCCTGTGCATTTTTCATCGTGTTTTATCCACAGAGGTCATCTTTCTTACACGGAAGTCTTAAAGTGACAGCAAAGGTTAAAGAGACGAAATAACGAAGAGAAGCGGATGAGGGAAGAAAACGTATGAACGGGAAAGAAGTGAGGGCCGCAGATCAAATAAACCGTGGTTCATTCCTAGTGACCTGTGCTTTACCATGTGTATAAAACAGTTTCTTTCAGCTGCCATTGGCCACCCAATTCCTTCCTCTTCCTGTGGCCCTTGGTCGGGTCCCGCCTCCTTTTCTCGCCCCTGAAGGTCGATGACTGAATCGTTGCCTATGTTCTGCTGAGTCTGCCAATTTGGACCAAAGAGGGAGATCACAGGAATGGAGCCCAGCGACCCAGCTGTCCACCGACGTCTATAAAACAAACACAGAATGACAGGTGTCACCCCATTTCCTCCCCTTCCATCACTCCTTTTCCTTCTTTGTGCCACACGCCTGGATGCCGTTTTCTAGTTTATTGTTCCGTGTCGCATTTCAAGGTCGCTCTTAATGCCGCTAAACTCGGCTCATGAGGAATGTTGCATGGCATGACCGCTGCTGGCAGTGGTGTTTGAACAGGGAACCCTCCAGCTGCGGAAGAGTCAAAATTCATCCTCTGTGGTCTACCTGCGACACAACAGTGACCTGATGCAGTGTAAAAACTGCCATATCAAGAAAAGATAAAAGGAAGAAGGGACGGAGTTTTGCATGTGTGATGTCGCTTCCAAATAGATTTGATTTATTTGTCATTGTTTCTGGGAGATCTGAAACTCACTCACTTTTTTAAGTTCATGCTGTTGAGGTTGTTGTTGAGACATTATCATAAATCAATGTCTGATGAATGTCTTTCTGATAAGTATTAGAGGAAGGGGTTAAGTGGTTACACGGCCGTCAAATTTTTGCTGAACAAACAGGAATTCATTTTATAACATGAATGTGCGCACGGTCAATTAGAAACTGTGGTCATCTAGTTTATAATCTAGTGAGATTTTTTATTTAGCTTCCGGTTTTAAATAACATTTTAACGTTTTCTATAGAACAATTTTCTATTTTTGCAGAAGACCACAGGAAATATTTTGAAAATCGCTAGTAAAAAAGAAACATTGACCCCCGCATTGACTTCCATTGTATGGGCATCTTCTCCGACATTTCTCAAAGTGTCTTCTTTTGAGACTTATACAATTTAAAAAAAAACATGAAGCAATAGTTCAGCCAAAATACTGACATAAGAAGACTAAAAGAATATATAGCAAATCTTATTTCTGCAGAATACCAAAGAAGATTTTTCGAAAATTTTAGTAACCAATAAACATTGACTACCCCCCCACACACACACATTGACTTACATTTTAAGGACACATTCTCAAACATTTCTTAAAATATCCTCTTTTGTGTCGAATTCCATTTTGAGAAACACAAAGCGATAAATCACAAAAATGTAATTCTGCCTTAATTCATTCACACAGTCAACTACATGGTAAACATTTTAGGGTGTCCTCACAAACAAACATTTGGTTTCATAAGTTAACTTTACAAACGATGTCTTCTCCATCAATACATGTTCTCGTCTTATCGTTCCTGTAAACAGAAGTGTCACATTTCAACATTTCAATTCTTACCTAATAGATACAGGAAACGTTTACTGTACTCTCTGTGCCGCCTGTACTCATTTAGCACAAACAAAATGAACATTGTGTCGAGGTTCTCCTTTTAGTCTCTCATATTTCTCTTTTCCTTCCCCGCTTTTGGATTAAATTTGCATGTTGGTCCTGTTTGAGTTTTTCAGGTACTCAGTCCCTAAAGATAACGTGTGCTCTCTCTTTCTGCCTTCTTTCCTGTCCCTACAGTGTGTACTTCACATGTTCTGCACTCTTTTCCTTGATTACAGTTGCCCTTGATTTGCCACAAAGTGTGCTGTTAGGCGTAGAGTGATTAAATCATTAACATTAGATGTGTGATGTGAAATGTTTTATATGTAAAACATTGCATATCAAAACATTCACAATAAAACACAACCAATAAGCATATGCGTGCCACTTCTCACCGACTTTCTTCAAAATATCTTCTTTTGTGTTCTACAAAAGAAAGGCCATGCAAGGTTTAAAATTATAATAGGACTTGTTTTTTTGGGTAAACCATGTCTTTCACAATTTTCTTATAACTTCGGGATGGTCGAGACCCTGTAACCTCCACCTTATGTCGCCACAGAACCATCAACGGCGTGCGCGGTGGAGGAGGTTTATTAGGGGACATGCTAAATTTATGCTGTTTGATGGAGCATGTCAGGCCCTCTCTGCATGTAAACCGGTGAGATTACAGAAGCAGTGCGGGAGGGACTGGAGGGCATCCCAAATGTCAGGGGCAGCCCAATTGAATCCTAAAGCAGCCTGTAAGATGAACTCATTGGAGCGTGAGTTATTGACTTTTGTGTACGCCGCTTTGTTTAACGGACAAATGTCAAGCGTGGGTTTTGGTTCAGTGTCGCTTAGATTTACACGAATATTTATATTTGTATCGTATGTTTGCAGACAAATTACCCAGGATAATTAAGTTAACGGGTACATTGGGTGAGCGTTTAGAACGGTCCAGTATCGATCAAGCTTTACGAAATCCGCCGAGGGTTGCAATAGGGGCGTTCGATGTATAATCATTCAGGTGGCTATTGAACAGGTCAGGGGTCAAACCGTCAAACCTGATCCTCTACCCAAAGGGACCATCTCATTAAAAGACTTTCCACAAGACTCCCCGAAAGTAAATGGAGAATAAGCTTTATTTACCACAGCAAGCTTTAATAAATTATCTCCCAACGGTTACTGGCTCGGCGGGAATCAATCCTCAATCAGAAAATGGGCGAACTCGGTTGAATGTGGATCTTCTTTGATATTTAGTGTTATTGAATTAGGACGGTAAATTTGTTTATAGAAAGCACTTATATTTAATTGCTTGTCTACTAAACCTAATTAGGATTCTTGTTGATATGTATCGATTGGGATTGTTTAATGTTGCTCTACGGGTTTATTTATACTGTAAAATCTGCAGGACATTAACCTCTAGAAATTATAAGCCCATCTCCTATATCTTCCACGCACAGGTTTTAAAGACAATTCTAGCATCATGGATGTGCCATAAAACAATCTGAGACTGTATTTGTTCAGAATCCGCTAATCTGTTTATAGTTAACTAAATCCCTGATGATCTAATCAGCAGAATAATACAGTCTATGTACAAGTATGCTATCTAAAAGAGAAATAAACATGATGTGACAAAAAAGGACATGGTTTTGAGAAGATGACAGAATTTGTAGAATTTAAGGAAATTAAAATGCACACACAAGAAGCAATACTTTTCCAAAAAACCCACAGGAGATTACTCTTTATAAAATATAAATTATTACTTAATTTTAAATATGTGTCTATGAAGTTTGTTGTGAATTGTGACAATCTTGACAGTCGGGCTTACTTGACAATGAAAAATAGACAATGAAGAAACTTAATGAGAAGACCTCAGATTGGTATTTCAACAAGCAAATATTGACATCATTTACCAAAACAACCAACTTGTATCTATCTGAAGAGAGAGAGAGAGAGAGAGAGAGAGAGAGAGAGAGAGAGAGAGAGAGAGAGAGAGAGAGAGAGAGAGAGAGAGAGAGACCAGAGAGACCAGAGAGACCAGAGAGACCAGAGAGACCAGAGAGAGACCGGAGAGAGAGAGAGACCAGAGAGACCAGAGAGACCAGAGAGACCAAAGAGAGACCAGAGAGAGAGAGAGATAGAGAAGAGAGAGAAGAGAGAGAGAGAGGAGAGAGAGAGAGACCAGAGAGAGACCAGAGAGAGACCAGAGAGAGACCAGAGAGAGACCAGAGAGAGAGAGAGAGAGAGAGAGAGAGAGAGAGAGAGAGACCAGAGAGAGAGAGAGACCAGAGAGACCAGAGAGACCAGAGAGACCAGAGAGACCAGAGAGACCAGAGAGAGTGAGACCAGAGAGACCAGAGAGACCAGAGAGACAGAGAGAGTGAGACCAGAGAGAGACCAGAGAGAGAGAGAGAGACCAGAGAGAGAGAGCGAGAGACCAAAGAGAGACCAGAGAGAGAGAGAGAGAGAGACCAGAGAGAGAGAGAGATAGAGAGAGAGAGAGAGAGAGAGAGAGAGAGAGAGAGAGAGAGAGAGAGACCAGAGAGAGACCAGAGAGAGACCAGAGAGAGAGAGAGACCAGAGAGAGAGAGAACAGAGAGAGACCAGAGAGAGAGAGAGAGAGAGAGACCAGAGAGAGAGAGAGAGACCAGAGAGAGAGAGAGAGACCAGAGAGAGAGAGAGAGAGAGAGAGAGAGACCAGAGAGTGAGAGACCAGAGAGACAAGAGAGAGACCAGATAGAGACCAGAGAGAGACCAGAGAGAGACCAGAGAGAGAGAGAGAGAGAGAGATGGAGACCAGAGAGAGAGAGAGAGGGAGACCAGAGAGAGAGACAGAGAGAGAGAGAGAGAGAGAGAGAGAGAGAGAGAGAGAGAGAGACCAGAGAGAGAGAGAGAGAGAGAGAGAGAGAGAGAGAGAGAGAGAGAGAGAGAGAGAGAGAGAGAGAGAGAGAGAGAGAGAGAGAGAGAGAGAGAGAGAGAGAGAGAGAGAGGAGAGAGAGAGAGGAGAGAGAGAGAGAGAGAGAAAGAGAGAGGAGAGAGAGAGAGAGGAGAGGAGAGAGAGGAGAGAGAGAGAGAGCATCACCCTCTTTCTTGTTGTATTCTCTCTAAGCCATTCATCGTCTCTCTTGTCTTATTCTTGGTTACTTTCATCCATTCATTTCGATTAACACTTCTCCGAGTTAATTACCCATCTTCTGAATCCTTCCCTCTTTTATCTCACTTTCTGCAGTTGTAAGTGAAGGCACGGTGGCATTGGATTCATTCAGAGTGCAAAATTTCTGTGGAACCTGTTTGAAATGTGTTCAATTGTGTGGAAAGCCAATATACCTGTAAGACATCATGACTAGATAATTACACAATTGATTAAATCTGGGTGAATCCACAGCATTGCATTGCTTTAAGAGCCAGTTTGAGCTTGACACTGGTCTCCCCCTCTGCTGGCCACTAATTGACACAAAAAGTTTAACATTTGGCATAATTGGGAGACACTCATTTGATGTCAGAGATCTGAAAATATCTGGTGATATATCTATAAACAGATACAAGCACATATTTAGAATAAGGTCACTCGTATAGTATGGTATAGTCATGTTGTGTATAGAGGCCTATAGGGTTGTGTGTGTCCTGGCGTGTGTATGTGAGTATGTCAGCGTGCATGTGGATTTCTTACAGCATAGCTGTGCACTTGATAAAAGGTTTATACGAGAGGGAATGGATATATACATCACAGGAGGGTGGCGTGCTGTATCGTGCTATGCATTGGGAGTGGAATGTCTGCATTAAAAGACTTTTTCACAACAGTATGGAGAACACTGCAGTAAAACTCCTTTAGACCAGAGCTCCGCAATACACCACAGCATGTGATGATGTCACTCATGCCTCTGTGAATGCTGTTAACCTGCTTACATGGACAAAATGCCCTGGCATTGTTCATGCCCCAAGTCATTTTTTAGCATGTTTAAAAATTTATTTAATAGGAAGGTGATATTTTGAATAACGCAAGTAATCATATTTTATTATTTTAAGTTTGTTTTAATTGGTATTCGACCACACATCTGTTGTATTCGATTGTTAAGCTTGGTCAAGCAGCATGTGCTTTAAACACATTTTTATTCTTTAGATATACTAAGTAGGAGTGCATTAACATGTTTCCTTATCTATCGGATGCACACACACACACACACACACACACACCACACACACACACACACACACACAAGTTTTTTAAATATTTTTTTCATAACATAATATACATTACATTTATATTTCTGAACAATTTAATACATTTTCAACAATATGTTGAATCATATTGTATATAACTTTAATCAAATATTACATTGGCTGAATTGGTGGTGTAACCATAAAGTTAAGCCATGTAACGTCTTCATTTGATTTTCAAAGTAACACTGACAAGACATATTTTAACTTGATAGCTAACGTAAATAACTGATCCTTATAGAAATAATCTGGGCCTCAAATGCATGCACGGCGATGTTTGTCGCTTTATGCTTAAACCATCTGTGTCCAACCTCCACCAAGCCTCTGGTTCACCGGCTATACAATGTATACTATTTTATTTCATTATCTATTCAAATCTTTGTTTCGTGTTGTCGTTCATGGTTTTCTCACAGTGGTAAAGAAATCATCATCTTGGTGATGACACTCAAGTTACACTCACTTTCCACCGGTATTGATCTTAAAGTATAACCCCAGTCACCCAGAGCTATTTCGACCATCTGGCCAATAAGACTGGTCTCTTGTTTTATAGACCATTTCTGGAAAACGTGGTCCAGAAGCACTTCCACTTTAAAATTTTAAACACGACACCCATTTTACAACGAACACAACATCTTCGAGACTTTTTATATATGTGACCACAGTAAAAAAGCATTTGAGGCTGTTGAAATTCACAATGTGAATCTAATAGCTGTGTATCGAACACTCGGCAGTAAGCTTTATTTTAGCTCTCGGTGATGTCAGGAGCTTTGACTGAATGGTAATGTGTATCTGTACCAGGTTAAACTGAGCTCTCACAGCATTAGAGACCTGAGACCCCAGCGGTGGACATAAGGCTCGCTGAGGCAGGGACTACTTACAGCCAAGAAAGATCAGAAGAGAACTGAAATAGAAATGAGACCACAGCAGAGAGGTGAAAGAAGAGCAAAGGACGCCAAAGAGTCGAGAGAGCATTGAGGTAGAATACACTGTAACGAAAATCCTGTAAGACATTTTCAGGCAAACCTTGCATTTATTGTATTTCACAGAATTGCATTTATACTGCACAAACTTTCTTGTGAATTTTAGTCTACTTCTGTATTTTTACCTTATTGTGAAAATGCTGAAAAATAAGATCATTTCTTTTAGAGTATGCATGAAACATCCGTCAAAAATAAAATTTTCAAATAAGTTCTCTGTGAAGGTTTCAAGGGTTTCATTGATAGCGACTTTGTTGTCAACTCCCTATTTTAATATGAGCAGAATGTATCACTGATGCACATTAAGAGGACTTCATGGATATTCAATAAGAATGACATCAGTCCCTGTCTCCGGGTGCCAAGCTTGCTGTTTTTTTTTTTTTGGCTGGCATTGACCAGGGTTTGACTGAAGGACAACAGGCATTGTGTCTGGAATGCTAAGGGTGCTTGATAGCAGCTCATGATCTCATCATTGTCATCCCGTTTCTATGTGCGCACAATACGTCAGTGCTTACCCTTGTGTAGTGTTCACAAGTTAAGTGGACCAACAGCATTATTTAGATTTAATGCAGAACTGCACACCAAGAGTTACAAATCTTGTCATTTCAGGGCATGACTTGTTCTGCAGAACACAAAAGAATGTATTTTGAAGAAAGTTGGTAACTGAACAGCAGTTGTCGCTCAATCTCTGCTATATGGACATAAAACAATGCAAGCCAATGGATAGCGGTTACCAAGATTCTCAAAAATATCTTTCCTTTGTGTTCTGCATACGAAAAAAATGTCATGCAGGCCTGAAATGACAACAAGGTGAACCTTCACCGAAGGTGATGTCAGCCACGAAAAATCCAGAAGGCATGTTCAATCGCCCTACAAAGTGTCACGCACACTTCATGAAGCACATCTAACCGTGCAGATTATCACTAAGATTATATACGTCTTTGAAACCGATAGAAACCAAAAAGAGGAGTATCCGAACACGTCCTTTTATCCGCCCTGAGATGGAGAGTGCGGGGGCCTGCGGCTGCAGAGAAACTAAACTGCAAAGCAGCAATTTTTTTACCCTTGGATTGCCCTAATTATACAGTGCATTGATTTTACAATGCATCCATGGATTGATTAAGCAATGCCGCTGTCTCTCTGTGCGCCCCTCCACCTCCTACAGGAAGTACTGAGCACGCTGGTTCTTTCTGATCTCGTGCAATCTCTCCCAGGGTGTGAGAACGCCGTGCTTCCTTTCTGACTGACCTCTCTTGTATCTCTGGCTCTTTTCTCCCCTCCCCTCTCGGCCGTCTCTGGGTTCGTCCTCTCTGCGGTGGCGAGCGCGTAAAGAGAGAGCGGATAATGAAAAGGAGAACAAAATTGCTCTTTATCAGACTGCTCTTCTTTATGAAGTGGAATGAGGGAGGGGTGGCGAACGGGCGCGGGGAGATCACTTGCTCTGGTGAAGAAACAGGAAAGGCGAATGAGATGAAGAATGCATTTAAAAATCAATTACACAGTAAATATGACACAAGTCAGCCATGACGGCCTCGGGGGAGGATGGGAAAATAAGGTTCCTGCCTGTACTCTGGTAAATTCCTTCTCAATGAATAAATTACTCCTTTGATGCAGAGGGCATTAAAAACAGAATACACGTGGTGACTGTTGTTAACACAATGTTATTCCCTGATGACAGCGGGTTATTAATTTCTTCTATAGGTTTTTGCTTACAATCCTCTTTTAAGGCATAAATGCAAGGTGGTACCCAAGAGAGAGAGAGAGAGAGAGAGAGAGAGAGAGAGAGAGAGAGAGAGAGAGAGAGAGAGAGAGAGAGAGTGAGAGAGAGAGAGAGAGAGAGATACAGAGAAAGAGTGTGAGAGAGAGAGAGAGATTGAGAGAGAGAAAGAGAGAGAGAGGAGAGTGAGAGAGAGAGAGAGAGATACAGAGAAAGAGTGTGAGAGAGAGAGAGAGATTGAGAGAGAGAGAAGAGAGAGGAGAGAGAGAGAGAGAGAGAGTCTTGCACACACAAGGTCCAGAGCATGTGTTCCAAGTTTATCATTGGCTTTTAAAGAAGAAAAGTTTACATTTAAACTACAATTTGTTGAAGGCTTCACTGATAAAATGGTCCAATCATAAACATAGCAGGAAAAATGAACGAGTGCCTTTGCATGCCTCTATATCTTCTTAAAAAGTCGTTTCGCCCCAAACACCTTTGGGCTGTCCTGTATTTTAAGCATTTATTTAGAGAGGAGCGGCACACGAGGTAATGAAGGGCATCGATCCCGGTTGCTTTATTAGCAGGACAGACCTCCGAAGCTCTAATAGGACCAAAGCCGCTTATTCTGTGGAGGTTTAATTAGCCTCTCATGGAAAATGTGCTTACGGCGCGGGATGCCACTCCGCCGTCACCTCGCTCATTTCACGGGCCGCTGGGACCCTGATGAAGACACCGAAAGCCTTCTTCATTCGTCTCTAGCGTTCATTAAAGAGACGTTTCGTTTGTGCGCTGCGTGAAGGCCTGTGTGCGTCCATCTGTCCATGCACTGATGCTGGAGATGCTGATTGTTCTTTATTGATAGAACAACCATCACGAGAACTGGCTTGTTTCTTATTGCAGTGTCCGGTCGTTTGGTGAATTGATATTCACTATTTATTAATAAAGTTTCATGTGTTGTTATTAGAGGGAGAAGCCCAGTATTTAAGAAGGGATGCACAAAGACGTTAACATTACCTTTTAAAGTTTTGGGACACTTGAATGAAATGTTCTCTGTTGATTTAAGAAGCATTTGATCTGAATGTGGATGACTTAATGTTTTAATTTACTTTAATAGATACAAATTTTATTTAGCAAACATGCATGCTTTTTCATGGCACATTTTTACATTTTATTTTGTTTTTTAAATGTCTGACATTGTAAGAAAACTTTGAAGAAGGAATTAGAACACCCAATAATAGAGCAGAATAGATGGAGACTCCTTTAAAGTTCTTTAAAAAGATGACTTCACTTATGATGATAAGGTATACTTTAGCCATTTCAATATAACACTCCCATAGTTACCTTTTTTAATTCATAATTACCATGAGTAATATAATTCTCTGATTTTTAACTGACAGTTTATATTCTGACAAATTATTATTTCACA
>CM065671.1:15823922-15846422 GCA_033220385.1 Triplophysa yarkandensis | reverse complement strand
GGGTTCTGCTTTTCCATTCTTCTGTAACTGATATTCTAAAGTTCTTGTTTGCATGCTGTCAGACTGAAGTTCTGATATCAAACAGATCGCTTCTATGTCATCTGTCTGTTTTTATTTCCAAGAATAATGGAACACATATATTGCTCTCTCTCTCTTTCTCTCTCTGCCTTTCTCACTTACAGATGTAACCCAAAACGAGAATGCATTATTGTGGAAAAACCTGGAAATGATCCAGGACATCAAAGGCCATTTATTTATTTAACTCTTATGTCGTTTTATTAAAGTATTAAATTATGTTTAAATATGTCAGTCTGAGTTTTAAAACGCCTGTCTACCTTAAGGATGTCAGCCGGTCACACACGGTTTCATGACTTTGCTTGTAATGCCTTTAACAACAACAAATACACAGAAAAATCCTTAATCATGTTTATTGCGTTGTATATTAGTTCTTTATTTGTCTTTTTAACTTCTTCCATAGACCTAACGTGATCTTAAAATGTAGTGCTGTCTTGGTGTCCACCCAACTAGATTCCTCTACCACGGAAACCGATTGGTATGGATGATAATTGTGCCAGTCTTGTCATTAGAGATCCACAGTTTGCATCTGTTAACAAACGATTTCCCAACCCTTGAATCAATAGATTTTCTGTGTATTGTCATACAGTGAGTTGTTGGCCTTTTGACAGCTGGTCCTAGGCTGGCGTGTGCCAGTGGTTAGGTTAAATGGTGTGTATAAGTTGTTTTTATGGTACCACAGGGGGAGATTTTCACACCTTATTTAACTGTTCATTACAGCAGGTCACTTTACTAGAAAAATGCTCCATCTTTGGACAATTATGCAGTCAGGTGATAACGACAAAGAGCTTTTATTCGGCAGAGCATAAAAAAGAACACAGAAAGGTTCTTGAATGTAATTATACTGAGTAAATGTGCTTTACAGTTGTTTAACTTCATCTTTGCGTGCAGGAGCTCGTTTGCATTTACAGTTTCCTCTGTCTGGTGTGTTTTAGGGTTTTAACTGTGGAGTTCTACAGAGACCCGCTCCTCATTATTATTAGTGACCTCATTGTTAAAGGCCTCTTACCTCACGGCTCAAGTCTCCGTCTTTTTTCTTTCTGTGTAAGGGTCTGTTTTCTTTCTTGTCATGGAGCTGCGTCAGATAACTCCAGTTATCTAGTGTACGCTCAGAGAACGGAAACCTCGAAAGGTTCTCAGCGTCCAAGCAACGTTTAACACTTTCTCTGTTGCTGAGTCTTATCTTACATGTTGTTTTGTTGTCACGGCTTTAATTACTGTTTATTCACAAATCATTTTGATGAAGGACATCTTTGAAACCACAAAAGTTCTAAAAAGTATATTGTAGTCAATCAATTGAATTTTTTTTGGCATATATAATTATAACATTATTATGGATTGATTTTTGAACTTTTTTTATTTTTTAACGTGCAATCCAATTAATTGTATTCAAAAGATTTTATGTTAACCATTAACTCAGAAAATACAGATAGCGTTTACAACAATAAAAACGTTTTAACACATTTTGAAATTGTATTATCTGTGTTAGCAAACAAAGTCATCATATGTTAATTAGTGGTCTAATAATGTACTAATATTTTTTTACTACCTGAATTTGGCAAATGATCAGATTTTGATTCACAGAATATTTCTAGATGTTTAGTAATAATTTTAATTTACAATCACACTTGCAAAAAAAACTCACTTACATAACAATGATTGTTTACACACATTTACTTGTTGACGCAGTATGCTATATGATAACCTTATAATAAACGTATAACTTTATAAGTATTTTAGTAGTTGCGAGATATAAATCAGTTTTATCCGGTAGTGAATGGTTGTAATAGTGTGGCTTGTAAGGCGCTCAATTCTATTTTGTAAAGGCCACATGCTTCATACTCGTTCATAATCGTATCTCCTCCCTTCAATATCTAGCACACACAGGCTTATCACCTTCAGAATGAGTGAATAAAAGAATTTGTTCCTAAACACACGCACAGATAAGTGACATTCCTCGGCTGGTACATGCCCGCTCACCTCACCTGTGTCCCAGTGACCCCTGTGGTACCTTTGTTTCATACCTGTCTCACATCAAATCACCCAGTGCTGACCTCACTTCTGCTAGCCGGACAAACACACTTCCTCCCTCACACCCTGAGCAGCTTCAGTCAAAGCGGCAGTCGGTTACACTTTTCAGATTGTTTAGAAAGGGAGAGGAACTTCCTCCACACATAGACCGCTTGGAGTTCTGCGTTTCTTAATCCTATTGAGCCGCTGAATGAATCTGCCTTGATGTCGAGCCAATACGCTATTGCATAAACCACCCATTAACACATCTGTTCCCTTGATCTGAAATAAAAACACTGCTTGGCGTTCAGTAGTTAACGTATTGGTGTTGTATTGGTTGTATCCAAGTGTCTGCACAGTGGGTTTGTAAAAATGAAATGCTCAGTTTTTTCTTGTCTTTTGCATTTTGGAGTTGATGTCTGTCTCCTGGTTTCTTGGTTGCTAAGGCGTCCGGATTTTACATTAACTCACGGTAACTTTGACCCCTGGAGTCTACAGATAGCGACAGGTTAGGTCCCCAACACCTTTCTCAATCCTTTGCAAAATAAATGAAGGGTCCAAAAGTCAAAGGCCACGTTTGTGTTTTGATTTCATTTAAATGTGGACATAAACAGAAAATTAAAACAAGGATTCTGCATATATTTCTAGATATTCTTGGTACTTTAAAAAACTAAAATTGTTGTGATAGAAAACATGTTCATATCTTAAGACAAATGATTGAAATTCTGTTCTTTCCAACATGAGGTTGCGTAGAGATAACATGAATTGTCACATTTTGAAGATAATAAATATGTTGAATTGATCGTACACAGTATTTAAAGTAAACGCAATAACTGCTAGTTACTGCAATGTATTCTTTTTATAATAACCTCAGATCTAATTCTGTTTTTACAGGTCAGGCTCTGCGAATATTCAATGGCCGTGAAAGGTGTTGTGTTTGACGTATTAATGGTGGGGCAATGAGCCCTGTCTCTCTGTGTGGATATATTCACATTTTGTTTCTTTACACTGCTTGTGTATTGGCCAATTTAATGAGGATCAGCACTTCAATCCACACATTTGAGATGGAGCATACATCAATGGTAAAGTTCACCCCAATGAAAAAAAAAACCTTTTCACTTCTTTGTCATTTCAGATGTCTCCCCGGTCTGAAACACAAAAGGAGATATTTTGAAGAATGTCACATGTTTGCTTCTATTGTACATGGATACAAAACCAATCAATACGTGCCACATACCAACATTCTTCAAAATATCTTTCTGCGCAAGAAAGTCCTGCAGGCATGGGGTGAGTAAATGATGGCAACGATTATTTTTAAAGGTGGCATTTTGATATTAAGAGGATTGTATCATATTTTGTTTCTCTGAAATTCTGTATAAGTTTTCTGTATTGCAGTGATGATCTGGATTGCGTATGTGTGCACACTAGTAGTCCCTTGCCCGGTGGAGGCTAGTTAGATTGTCATGCTGTGCCCCAGTGTTGCAGTAGAGATAGGGAGTGAGGGTGTGAACTGAGACACACAGATAGGGCCGTGGCAGACAGGCAGACAGGAGCCAGCCTCTCTACTCTCACAGATTAGCCTGACTCCAGCTCTACATTCCCCAGTTCGCCTGCATCGTACCAAAGCGCACACCAGCAATGCCAAAACACCAGCCACACACACTCACAAGATCTCACAGGTTATGTTCTATAGGAAATAATTCTCGGTAAGTTTTGTTTGATCCGTTCCCATTTTATGACATTAAAATGTTTTGGTCTAATTCTACGTCACACATTATCTTTTGATTTTTGTCAAGGTAGAACACACTTAACCATCACAGGCAAACAATCTTATAGACAAGCTTCAAATTAAAATCTGTGGGATGCTCTTATCTTAAATAAAACTAAAACACTTCTCCCAAACCCTTATAATCTTTGTGGAAAGACCACACTATCACAACACAACCAGCCATAACAATCCCACACTGTGTCATACACTTTGATTAATGTCAGCATTGTCTTGATGTGATTTGCTTTATTATCTAAAGACCACAATAAGATGAACACATTTTTTTTTTTTGATCAAGGCCAATATTACATATAATCTACATATTGCTTGATAAAATTACAAAGAAATGTATTAAGGTCACACGGATAATAGGACATATTACATGATAAATATTCAGTTTCATATACAAAGTTTAATTTTGTTTAAATACAATAAATATTCATGTTTATTAAAAATTGATAACTCTAAAAGACTCTATTTGATTATTCTTGATGATATAATGTTCTTTAAATTATTGCTAAATTAAGTCATTATTATATCTGTAATTCAAAGACAAATAGGAGCACCGATCAAATAATTTTTTGACATAAATAGATTCTAATGCACACAATAATTGCCACGTACAGAAAATACTTCAAGGCATTCTTAAGTTATCTTTTTGTTTAGATGAATAAATTCCGTTTGTTCGAAAGGATGTTCTCTATAAACAAAAAGAGTTTGGGGTTATGTCAAATATTTCTGTGTAAATAGATGAAAATAAACTCTCAAATGATTGTAATGTTTAAAAACGATTACATCTGGTTATCACTTAAAACACATTGAAATAAACACACACACACACACACACACACACACACACACACACACACACACACACACACACACACACACACACACACACACACACACACACACACACACACACACACACACACACACACACACACACACACTATATTGACTACATTAAACATACCACCTCATCAAATGGCAAATTTCAGAACATATCCAAGATAATTCTAACGCTATATGAGATCCCTTATTAAACAATTAGCATACATCATGTTCCCTCTAGATAAAATAACTATACTGTAATGTATTTACATAACCAGAGACTGACCGGGGGATGTGAGCTCTCCTGTGATGGACAGGTAATGAGGTTTGTGTGGAGAGGCCTTCAGTAGACACCTCATTCATAAGCAGAGGGTATCAGTGTACCCCTCCTGAGAGACAAGCATTAAATCCAGTCTTAACCCCCAAAGTTTAGTAGCCACTGAGGTTAGGACAGGGCTGGCACTCAATATGAACCTGTTACAAATCATGAAGACTTAACATGATATTAATAATGCTTATTGCAACATCTATATATGTCATTATTTTGTCGTTTTCTGTGAACACCATAGGTTAAATATGAGTATACAGGTATTCAGAGAATTAAATGCTTTGGAATTTTATTGCTATAAATAAGTAAATTTGTTGCACAAATAGGTGTTAAAATGTCCTTGATACAGAGCTAAATGACGTAGTGAAACATGTAAATTGCTAAACCAATTAGTCAGCTGTTAATAAAAGTAATTAATCTGTGCCAGATCCCTAACTAGTTCCTCCTCCTCCACTAACTTTAATTCATCATCATCAGCTTTCTTCAATTGACGTCATCAAGTGGTTTCTGCCCGAATCTGAAGAAGTTTTTATTTCATAGACAAATGATATACATTTTTGTGTTGTGATTATATTCATTTTAAAGTGAGCTGTTGATCTGTTTCATTTACTAACAGGCAGAATTTGTTTTTTTATCATCAAATCAAATAAAGCCTTGTGTATATATATGTATATATATATATATATATATATATATATATATATATATATATATATATATGTATAAAGCTTGATTTTACTTTAACATCTACTGTTTGGTTATTACATAAAATTACCAAGAATTCATGTCTGGCATATATATTATATATATATATTTATGCAATAAATTCACACAAGTGTCTTTTATTTTAAAGATTCATTTTACTTTAACTATTTGGATATTAAATATAAATATATATATATATTTATATATATATTTATATATATATATATATGCAATAAATTCACACAAGTGTCTTTTATTTTAAAGATTCATTTTACTTTAACTATTTGGATATTAAATAAAATGACCAAGAATTCCTATCTGACATATATATATATATATATATATATATATATATATATATATATATATATATATATATATATATATATAATTAAAGAGACAAATAAAATGTAATAAAATTAATTAATTAAATGGTAGAGAATTAAAAGTATTTAACAATACTGCATTAGAACCCTCATGCCCCCCCCCACACACCACCAATAACACAAACAAACAAACAAACAAACAACCAGCCAACATTGCGTGTGTTCGTTCGAGCAGAACACAATTTATGGTTCTGTACGTCATAAAGTCGATGCTCTGCATGGTTTTGTGTTGCATTATTTCCTTTAGAATCAACCCCAACCTCAACCCTTAATTTGATCTTTATGCAATAATAAAACATGTGTGAGAGGGGTTAGAAATGCCAGACATGAATCCATGATCATTTCATTGAAGATCCAGAGAGCAGATGTAGAATGTAAACGTGTGTTTGAATGAAAGAGACTTCTGCAGTGATCAGACAGAATGTACATTAATTGTGTTTTTCACGCGTTTGTGTCGTGAGTGATGACTTCACAAGTGTCAGAATCTCTTATTAATCTCATTATCAGAGGCCTGACGAGGAGACAGATTGGCGAGCACCTTCAAGACAAACCGAAGAATACAATTCTGCATGATTGTTTTCACCATTTCTGTGTGTGAAAAACACTCCAAAAATAAATCACAAACACATTTTCGTTAAATTACAATTTACTTCTATTATTTAATCGAAAAATGTTCACCACAACATGTTCAAATAATAAGAAATATAATCCATTATTATTTAATGCGATTGCGTGTTTAAATTGATCATTTACTTCATGCTCTTTATTTGAATGATAAAAATCAATGTATACACTTAAGGATTAAAAATACATATTTTTTCGATTTATTTACGTTTAAAAATAAATTTTTCTTTAAAAAGGGAGGGGATACAACTCAAACAATACCGCTAAGATAACAATATTTCCAACCGAGTGTAATGAGTGTGATTATTGTTGTATCATCATCTCTTATCTCTCGACAGCTTTTATAGAGAACATCGACATTTATCAGCCAATAAAATTGAGCTTTACGTTCTTGGACAGACCCAGACAAAACTTTACAGCAACATATATATTTTACAAGACACCTACAGACGATTCCATATGAAGAACGCATTGATTGATCAGGAAGCTTCTTCAGGTTCCTCCAAATGTTCCTCTACTGAATATGCATTTATAAATCTCTTAAAATGACATTTCACCGAACAAACATTTAAAATCCAGCAGACTCAGCATGTATAGATGTTACAGGTTGAAGCACACCCCCCCCCCCCCCCTCCCCAACATACAGAACCTGGCTTGTCCCAATCCCTCTTCTCCTCCTCCATGGTCCTACCTTTGGAGCACGTCACGTGGTTCTCCTCTTACAAATAACTCCCAGTAAAGTAGAGAACAGATCAGAGAACAGTTCTATTGGGCTTTATCTGCCACAGCTCCTATCTGCAGATACAGACGAGTCCCTGCGAGGACGACTACAACTTTTGGGCTTCTACCACAAGTTTGGAAGTTCTGGAGTTCCTTGGGATAACCCCAGGAGGGATTTTCGTTTGGAAAAGAGGAGACTTTATCACTTACAGCTCTTATCTGGTGAGATAATAAACGAACGGGCTTGAAATGTATAAGCTTCCATTATCCACTTTTTATGTGATGTGTTTCGATGATAAAATATTGATGTTTAGAGATTGCAGGGTTGTGTTGTTGGATCGTCACTATTAGGATTGAATATCTTCTGTAAAGATTTGATCTCGAAGAAGTGCTGATCATATTTATATCTCCAAATGTAGATACGAAACATCGTTAATGTCGTTTAAGTTCATAGAATTTCGATTCGAAATGACAGAATTTGGATTGAACTTTTTTTTAAATGACTATTCTTTCCACTTTAAATTGTTAAAATTAAATGTGTTAAAATATAACCGATTAAAATTGCCAAAAATTAAATGCGTTAAGATGAATGCGCATTATCGGTTATATTTTAACGCATTTAATTTTGACAATTTAAAGTGGAAAGAATGGTAATTTTGGATATTCGTTATATATATATATATATATATATATATATATATATATATATATATATATATATATATATATATATATATATATATATATATATATGTATATGTATATGTTTTAATGTCAAATTTAAATATATATATATATATATATATATATATATATATATATATAACGTGTGTAATTTGACATGTGTAAAATAATGCAGTTATTATATTTGTGATGTACATTTATATATATATATATATATACACACACATTGTACACAAGTTAAATTGATTTTTTTAATCAAAAAATTAAAAACTAAATCTAATTAACAAAGAACATTTGTCATTATGTTTGTTTGATTTATTTTCTTCTTTATTTCATCAGGAGTGTTTTCCCATTTTGCGGCCGCTCCCCCCCCAACATTTGGAGATTTTGGATCTTTCCTTCACTCCTGGGCTTCTTATATTACATATATATATAAATATATATATATCACATCGAATAGGAACAAAATAAGCCATTTTGGAAACAATGTATTCCAGTTTGGCTTTATCTTCCAACCCGTCCCCTTATGGGCACGACTCCGGGAACTACATCCACCCGTCTGCCAGCTCACCTGTATATGTGCCCACCACCAGGGTACCTGCCATGCTCCAGACCTTACCCTACCTACAGACGTGTGAGTCTACCCATCAATCCCACGGGCTTGCCAACCACCATGCCTGGTCACAGACTGGCACGGAGAATGGCACCTTCAACCCTGGCAGCCCTCACCCTCCCCCGGGATTCTCGTATTCACACAGCCCGCCGGTGAGCAGCAGCACTGGCAGAGATGCCACTTACCAGAACCCGCTGGTGTTGGGTAATGGAGGACGGGCAGATCAGTATGGAAGTGCCCTGGTACGGTCGGTGGGTGGCACGTACTCCAGCCCGTATGCGGCCTATATGAGCCCGGAGATGCCAACATCGTGGACGCCAGGGCCCTTCGATGGGGGCATGATTGGTTTTCAGGGACGGCAGGGAAGTTTGACTGGAAGGAGGTCTAGTTTGGGTAAGCATTTGTGTATGTTACACTTGTAATAATTTATTTGTTTAATAATTGATCATGTGAAGTTCTTGGCTTGATAGCAAATATCAATGAATATGGATGGTCATTTGAATATTGTTTTAATAATAAATCAATTATCTGGGCTATCTTGGAAAATCTAAACTGTGATATCTTGGAAAATATAGAACTTGAAAATATAAATAATTTTGGTCTTGTTACTGTTGTAATTGTAATATATAAAAAAGAAATGAGTGGAATCTGAGTTGTGCCAATGGGCTGTAAGTTATGTCATGTTTAAAGTTTGGTGTATTTCATTCCAGTCATTAGTTTGACAATAGTTTAAAATCCATCTTTCAAGTCAGCAGGCAAAAATGGTTGGAATGGAGGAGGTTTCGTTTGATGCTGTGATCTCACAATTTATAGCAGGGGTGTTGAGGGTTATTAAATGGTTCCTCTGTGTTTATGTAAGACACATCATATACCATTCAGGTCGTGAGGGTCTGTACAGGCTTAAGTAAAACTTAAGAAAACAAAAACACTTGATCTTATTCCAGTAATACACATCCTTTAATGGGCAATGCTTTAAAATGGCTTTAATTTAAATGTTAATTTAATTCCCTGCTATTGTCTGTGCACATGTGTATTGATGAAAGGGTTCCTAGCACACCCCATAATTGTGAGAACTGTCACCTTGATCAAACTTTTCTAAACACACCATTACTGTCTGAACAGCATTCAGAATCTCTTTGAGGAGCTTGTGGACAAGCGTTTACTAAAATAAGAGTCAACAGATCTTAAATATGATGCGTTTTACTTTTTGCGCTTTGTGCCCGCCTCATTTTGGAACAGAAAAAAATGAGCAACTTCGTTATTAAATTAATAACACTCACGAAGAGTAAATTGGTGGAGGGTGTCACATGTCAGGGTCTTGATTAATTGGTGACCCCTGGATCTTTGACACTGATAAGAGACCCATTGACATTCCGTGTGCCCGAGGCCCTCTGGCCTCGCCAGTCACCCTACAGACAACCCGGTGACCCTGACTATCCTCCGTTTAATCCATTCTTCATTCTGTTTTGTCACATTTCGTGTATAATGACCATATGCCTCACTTCATGAATGAAAAGCAAACAAATGCAATATCATTGCTAAATCAGAGTTCTTTTGTGTGTTTGTTTAAGTAAGCAATTGTACCTCAAACAAGCTCTGATTATGGTTTTTTCCATAATATATTTAAAAAAAATTAAATGCTTTTATTTGATACATTGTCCAGTTACAAATCAACCATTGAAAATGAATTAATTAATGTTATATTTGTCTTCAGACATGCTGGATGAACTGCCGTGTGAAGGACGGGAGTGTGTTAACTGTGGCTCAATCTCAACCCCACTGTGGAGGAGAGACGGGACGGGCCATTACCTGTGCAATGCATGTGGCCTTTATCACAAGATGAACGGCATCAATAGACCTCTCATCAAACCACAGAAACGTCTGGTAATTGTCCATTTGTTCATCCATTTTAATGTGTTTTAAGGTGTTGTCTTTAATGTTCCTGCAGTTGGTCTTTATTATTCTTTATTATTCTACCTGCCCGACTTTAAAAATGTTCCCTCTAATTTTAAGTTAAGCATTCTGTTTGCCAATAGTTATATTAATAATAAAATGAAATGGAAAATTGTTAACAAAAACAAAACCTCTCATGCTCAAGAACACATGAGAATATTCAAATGAGCTATATTTTTTAAAGACATTTAGAGTTTGATATTTCATAAAGATAAACATTATATTAGATTTTCACAGTATGTTGATGACGGTGTATAATTATCTTATGTGTATAAATAACAGACTTCTGTGTTTTCCCAAATAATTTGCAGGGAAAAATTTTTTAAATCTATATCAAGTTTCGAGTTGTTGAAAATATCAGTGTGCAGAAATTATTTTCTTATTTAATAATCCGTTTCCCATCAAATTCTTTGATATTATTCCCAGTGTATTCTTGTGAGAGGGACATGATCTCAGGGTTAACACTGTAGAAGGTCACTGCAAAGCAGAAACTGCGTAAAGCCTTCACTGCTGTCTTGTTTCCCAGGAGTTAGTTATCTCTGTCACACATGCTCTCTCTCTCACATACACAAACTCGTGCCCTCTCGCTCGTCTCTACCTCTCTGTTTTCATTTGTGCCTTGGTTGACCTTGTCCTTGGTTGTCTGTTTTTAGCCCAAGCAGCTCATAACCCAAAACAACTCTGAGCGGTGCGCATAAGACCAGAAGTTTCATTTTTAAGCTTGAACATTTCGAATTCATAAAATAAGGCCTGTTTGACACAGAAGAGTTCATTGACATTGTGCTTAAAATAATAAACTGCTAATTATGTTTATATTTGATGATATATAGACCATATCCACCACCTTAGCAGACATTGTGGAAAAGCAATCTGGTCTACCTTCGTTACATCTTATCTACTCAAGCTCTTTTTTAGCCGGTCAGGGGTTGCCATCCCCACCTTTCCTCGCTTTTTGCCATATTAAATGTCTCAGATTCTCTCATTCCCTCTCTTGTAACCTTGCCTTCGGCTCCATTTACACCCGTACAGTCAACAGTTTTGTCATTCAGATTAATGATTATGACAGGGTTAAGAGTGCCAGATGAATCACCTCTCCATATTTCTCTCTCTCTCTGTTTGTCTCTGCAGCAGAGCACGTCTCGGCGAGCGGGTCTGTGTTGCACAAACTGTCATACCAGCACCACCACGTTGTGGAGGAGAAACGCAGAGGGCGAGCCGGTGTGCAATGCCTGCGGCCTGTACATGAAGCTGCACGGGGTGAGAAAGCGTCATTGTTGATGTGTGACTGTGATTTTAAACAGAGCTCGTTCTGATCACGTATGCTTTAACATGTTATGTGTGTATGCTTGTGAAAAACCAATTAAATGACATCACATTAACATTTATGCATTTGGCAGCCTTCATTGGGTTATACTTTCACATTTGATTCTGAGTATGTGCAATTCCTGAGAATCCAACCCTAAAAACCAAGACTAAATCAGAAAAGGTCATCAGAATTTAACTTTTGACTGTACATTACCAACCCAAACATCGGATTCAGCCTCTCTAGGACAAATGCCACAAATCTAACCTTGCTGTTTGCTTTGTCTTTAGGTACCAAGGCCATTAGCAATGAAGAAAGAAAGCATTCAGACCCGTAAACGCAAACCAAAGATGCCCAAGACAAAACCATCCTCAGGTACTACTAGAGAAAAGCATTAAAGGGCCATATTTCCAATTAAAAAAACTGTAAGAAAGTGGAGATGAGTGATTCTGATGAAAGTGTGGGAGTGGGTGAGTCAGGGAATGTGTGGAGTGAAATATGGGGTGTGTGAGAGAGTAAAGGGGAGGGAAGTGAAAGAGAACAGTGACATCAGTTTCTCTTCTTTCAGTGGAAGGGAGGCAAGGGTAAAAACACAAATAAATGTCTCACACCTTTAACTGTTTGCAATTAAGAACCCATTCAATTTGCAGTTTTTTACTGTAGATGTCAATCCAAATTTGTTGATTAATATTCGCTTTGTTTCAGGGTCGACAATGTCTGCTGCTACGTCTCCCGCGTCTTTGCCTGTGTCAGAGAATGCCTCTACGATAAAAAGTGAACCCAACATCGCGGTGTCTCCATATGCTGGTCAAACTGTTGTCTCGGTCACACAGGTATACACTTCTTCCTCTGTGCTCTCCTAGTGCTTAGAGGAACAATGTGATGTGAATAAATTCAAGTTATGAAACAACTTGGCATCTGTAAACACAAAAATCTTCTTAAGTGAAAATGAATTTCAGATGGTTTTAATCCGGACTTAACATTTAAAAATGACTGTACCGCACTAAAAATAATACATAGATGAAATGCGGGGATTTTGGTGTCATTCAGATGATTTCAACAATAGTTCACGTTCAAATGAAACCAGTGTCATCATTAACTTGCCCACTTGTCATTTCAAACCTGCATAACAGAACATTGAAAAAATATTTTGAAGAATGTTGGTAGCTGGCACCTATTCACTTGGTTTTGTGACCATAAGAACCAAATGGGTGCCACTTCTGTTTTTCCAAAATATCTTCTTTTGTGATTTGCAGAAGAAACAAATTCATACAGGTTTGAAATGACAGAGGTTTTGGGGATTTGTCATTTTATCAAAACATGATTATAACAAATGTCTTTCTCTTTCTAAAGGCATCAACACAGCTGGATAGTGCCAGCGCAGGGCACGTGGACATCAAATACGAAGACTACACATACACACCAACATCAATCGCTCAACAGAACTCCTGGTGCGCTCTGTCTCAAGCGTGATATGAGAGATCTCCAGCACGTGGGAGAAAAGACTTTTAACAAAATCTACCTAATTGAACTCAATTTTACACACATTAAGACGGACGAAGCATAGAAATGCAAGAGATCAACGATATTTATCATGACATCATGGCCCAAATCCTGGCAGGTGACACGCAGACACTCATCGAGCAGATCTCCAGTTCTATAAGCGGCGTTCAGAAGGACAAAAAAACATGTTTTTTATTGCTTTTGAACATGTTTCATGGCTTCGTGTTAATGATTAACTTTTAAGATACATTATTTATGTTAAGATAAGAGTGGTGGAGGCACAAGAGGCTCCCATAATCCTCCTTATCCTTCAGGGAAATATGTGTCTTTATGGTCATTATGACTTTGGATCACATACTTTCTCTGGATGAGGTTTTAAAAGTTTCCTTGTTGTCTTTGCTGATTCTAGACAATGTTAATGCTGAATTGTATTCATGCCATGATCTGAAGTGCAATGACCCCTCACTTTTCAGCAATTTGTGAAAGCCAAACGTTTGTTTTAATTGTTCAAAATTTTGTGTTGTTTTGTTAGAATATGTTAACCTAAATTTATTTGCTGTATTTTGTTGATATGTATTGGAATTATATCTTTGTTTTATTGCATATAAAAATGCCTAAAAAACACATTTGTGTCTAAATTTGTATATAAAACAGCACATTTTAATCAGCATCAAACAGTGAATAAGGCACGCAATAATATAGTTAATAAACAACAAACACTAAAGGTTGATTTCTTTAAGACGAATATAATATTTGATCTCTGGATATTACGTTTTCTGTTATCATTAGATGGACAGATTTTCAAATCACAAAATATTCCATTTTAATCCATTTTGTCCTTATGAGGCCCTTATATTTTGTGTTATGTTACTATAAATCTTTCCGTTACACTTGTTTCATTTTCAAAACATTTGCCTTGACTTTACGATGCCTTGTGAAGTTTATATGAATGCTTTGATGTTTATAGCTTTATGTCATTGTTTTTTGTAACCTGTATCTGTATTGTGGAGTGTTTGTGTGAATGACTCTCCGTGTCTGTGCGTACCTCTCTCCGCACGGTGTTGGCGATCAAAGGTTACGTTCCAGCTTGGCTTTATGGTGCTGAGGTTTTGGGTTGGGCTTGCACATGTTGGCTCTGGGCGGGCACGTCAGCATGCAGCCCACCAGCTTTACAGCCCCATGGCGACAGAGAGGCACCGCCATCCACCTTTATTGCTATTGGCCAAATTAGCTTGTGTTATCTGTTCATGTCATAGTTTTCATCACCGAGGTGATGGATGCCTGGGTCAAGAAACATCAAGTTCATAACCTCACAGGTAATTCTTTACAAGTAGTATTCCATTCACCTTTGCTATAATTATTTCTTAAACATTTGGTATTATTTTGAATAATGCTTTTATTCAACGCATTTCTCTCTTAAGAGCATTTATTTAAAAATATCATTATATTATTTTTAAATATTATGCTTTATTTTAAGATTCTCTTCTTGACTGTTCTGTCATTCACAAAAGATGGATATCTCATTTTACCCTCTTTTTCCTTTTAAATAAACACAAAATGGTGTTTTGGCCAGGGTCACCCTCCTTTGTGCTGTCTGTCCTGAAGTACAAAACAGGATATCGTAGCGCACAAGTTCTGACCATGATGGAGTAATGAAGGAGGTGACAATTTATCTTTTTGAATGACATTGGACATGTGTGTCAGTATGGTTTTCCTTGCATTCGGGAGTGTTACCACATAAGACATTCTGCTGAAACCACAAGAATCCTGGCTGATGAATTCTGTGATTCATAGAGAGGAGAAAGACCAAACATGGTACATACATTTCATCACAATCTTCTTGTATTAACAGCTCAGCCAAACTCAGTCCTACCGGCAGGAGGATCGACGTGCATGGACACACACCAGTAACTATGCAAGATAATATCCATTTTGCTGCAATGAAACTTTCAAATTATTTCAATTTTTTTTTTTGCATCAAAATTTTGCATTTCTTAAACGAGAAACAGCACCTTCAATTTTTTATTTACATTACACGTATGAATTTGGTGTGTTTGCATTTAAGGGACAGATCGTGTTGGGGATTTCCTCAAAAGTAATCAGATAATGAAAAGCTGCCAGTGCTTGTACACTGTAGTAAACTGTGGTGTGTTCTTATATAACCCCGCTATTAGGACCGGTCGAGAGAGCAAGCCAAGTGTGGGGGAGTCTGACAGACTACAGCTGGAAGAATAGAAGAGAGAATTAGCAATACTGCAAGAAAAATGAGTTTTGCTTTAAAGGAACATTCAGGTAAATGTCCTTTTTCAAATTTTCTCGAGTAACTTTCTTTATAGAGGTGAATGAGATAAATAATGGAGCCTTTTCGTACTTTTTGGCTGTGTCAACACTTCTGCCAGTCTTGCTTTCAGAACACACTATCAGTGATTGACCTCAGACCTGCCCTATGTACTTTAAGCAACTCCTTTAGTGAACTGTTAAGTCTTTCAAAGTCTCAAAACGTGTTAATGCATTTGTGTACGGCCTCTGTTTTACCAAGATACCACACTTGATTTAAGAATCATCTATACCTGAATTATATTGATATAAAAAAGGCAAACTTTACACATTTATATTAGGCATAATGGATGAACTTTGAAAATAAATGTTGCATCTATCTCTGGATCCCCGTCTCTCACTTCACAGCACTACACCGGCTGACTGTCTTATTGCCCCCTGCTACTAAAATAACAGCCCCACATTCTCTAAAGACGCACTCTTACTGGCACTCGTGTGTTTGTGTTGGGAACTCTTGGGGGTTCACCACAGGACTCCTATTATATTGTAATTGAGTACTCTGTTCTTGAATATGACCCCCACCTTTCACATTCTGAGGTTAGAACGAGGAGAGCACTACGACAAATGGTGCAATTTAGAAAGGTCAAATGAATCTATTCTTCATGAGTCAACAGAGTTTTGAGTGGCTTAAATGTTTTCTTTTATATTCATAAATGGATTTTTAGATTTCAATTATGAAAAAAAGTAGGCAATTCAGCGTTATGGATGTGACATAGAATACAATTGTTACCAGTTAACTGAACCAGTTGTTTATATCATACATAACCCTTGCTGATGGTGTTTAGACATCAAAAAAAATCATTCTAATTTACAAGTTTTCTATTTAAAATAGGTAAAAACACGAATGTGTTATGAATGCGGAGAGAACGTACTTTTTATGTGTATAAGAATTTAGAAACCAGAAGCAACAGTGTTCAATTAGTGGCCAAGGGATCCTTTACAGAATATAAAATAATTACTAAATTTTTATATTCGTGTGTCATTTGTTAACAAAATGAAGCGTTAGGGATTTGACAATCCTAAAAAAAGCCCTGATTGAATGATTGAAGAATCATGCACTACAAATAATAATGATCTAAACACTTAAAATACCTCACAGGGGTACTTAAACTACTATATGTTCACGTCTTTGCTATAAGTATACCAAGAATCTTTGGTTAAAACTGGTAAGGTTGACATTTTCATGGAATTGCCCTTCTTATACACACAGAAAAAGATATTTTGAAGAATGTAGGAAGGCAAACTCTTCAGCTGCACCACTGATATTTTTTGTTTCAAAGAATAATAATGTTTGGAGGTTTGTAACAACTTGAGGATTGAGAATTTTATTTAGAGTGGAACATCCCTTTATTGAATTAAGCTTCTGTTATCCCAAAAGTAGATAAAATAGATCATTATTTAAGTTACAACTTGTATAGGATAAATTTGGTACAATAATAATATGCTGTCCAGTCTATTTAAACGACTTTGAGTTATACTTCATGCCGTTGTAATTTAGAAATAGACAACATGGATCTGTGTGTTCGTGCAATTAAAAATAATAGTCCAAGTAGTGGAAATAAAACAAGGAAGCATGAAATTTCTTAAGTAGCAATTATCCAAATTTAAAAAACAATACGTCAAATAAACAATTAACAAGATAAATAAACCAAAGACAAGGAATGATACTAAATGCCTGTGATTAAAAGCGTGTGTGTTCCTCTCCCCTTGTGCACTCCATAAACAAAAACAAAGAGTGTGACCCTGCCAATCCAAAGGTCAAGGTGCGCACGGGCCAAAGGTTGTTTTGCAACCAAAGCCCCATAAAACAAAGTGCATCTCTGCACATAATTATCATGGCAGAATGGCTCATGGACCAGACAAATCCAGTGCCAATACACCTACAACACACACGCACACACACATACACACACGCACACGTGCACACACACACACACACACGTGCACACACACACACACACACACACACACACACACACACACACACACACACACACACACACACACACACACACACACACACACACACACACTTGTGTGTAGGGCAGGTGTTCTGTGCTGGTGTTTGCAGACACACCTGTCCAACACCCAGCTTCATTAGACACATATATCACAAACCCACAATGAGTTACACATTAACATCATTTAAAGGGATAGTTCACCCAGAAATAAAAATGTTGTCATCATTAACTCACGTCTCTATGCATTTCTTTGTTCTAATAGAGAAAGATATTTAGTAGAATGATGATGGCAAACGCTTCTTGGACCCAATTGACTATAGCAGGGGAAAATACTTTTTTCATTTTGTTGAAGAAAATATGAGATATTTCGAAGAATGTAGGACAACAAAAATTATTGCACCCGATTGACAACCAATGTAGTAAAAATCCTTGTTTGTTTTGTTGAGCACAAAATGAGAAATTTCGAAGATGTTGTCAAATTTTTTCTCATTTTGACGACCATTTTCATTTGTCCTTCTTTGGTAGTCAACAGGGTGCAAGAACTGTTTGCTCGTAAGCATTTGCCTAAATACATTCTTCTATGTTCAACCAAACATCTACATTTTTAGATTTGAGTAATTCATGTATTTTTATTTTTGGTTAAGCTGTCATTTGAAATCATAAAACCACAATATTGTACAATATTACATTTTTATGTTTAGAAATAAATTCTTGTGAGCAAATGTGATGCCACTGACACACTAAACCAGGATAACTTATATTAACTTATATAATTTCCCCAGGTAGACTTCATATTTAGTGTGAATGCCAGGAGAAAAACATACACAGATATGTATGGTTTTTCCATTTATAACAATGCTATGACCAATTGCAACATTTTTCACAAACATGAATAAACATTTCCCGACCTTGTCTTGAATCCGAGACTATTGTGTGCGTGTGTTTGGGTTCTTCCTGTTGCGCGTTTATTATTAGTATCATTGCTATACTTAGTTTGAGGCCCTAAATTATTCATTCTCTAAAAAAGAAACGCCAACAAATAACCAGACCAGTGGCTTAAATGTCAGAATAAGAAGGAAAATAGCATTGTAAAGGACGAAACGGAGACGTTTGAGAGCGATGGCTTCCGTGGCCGGGAGCAAGATTGTTTCCTTGCTGTGGAAAAGAGCCGGAAAGGAAAATAAAGAGTATAATTCTAGGAGTGTGGTAAGAAAGGGAAAAATCTCGAATCCATACAGTCAATCTTTGGCCCTCTGGTCCTTTCAATCTTACTGGATGTAATTTAAGAGCATGCGAATAAAACCCATGTTAAACAACTTGTTTTGAGCGTGGATATTATATAAAAATCTTGTCTTTTTCTTGTCTACTACCACAAAAAGTTGGTGTTGGCAGAATAAAGGTTGAGTCTGGTGAGAAATGAATAACCATTGAGAAAAAATACCATGGATTTACTTGAGTCAAAGTGAAGTAACCATGATAGAACACTTTCCAGTATTTAAGTATTTCAAAGATCATAGTGAATTTTATAGTAAAACTGTTCACCCCAAAATGAAAATTCTCTGATCGTCGACTTCTTGCCATCGCCCAACCTGTTTGACTTTCTTTCATCTACAAAATGAAATACAAGGTATTTTGAAGAGTGTTGGTAAATTTTTTTGACTTCCTTTGCATTCGTGTCCATGCTGTGGAAGTCAACGTGGACGGATGGTTTTTGGTGACCCACATTCTTCAAAATGTAATTCTTCAAACCCGGGTCAAGAGGATGAATATATGATGACCAGTCCCGAGCACTGACACAAAACTAAAGCACGTCGATGAATGTTTTACTAACACTCTTTTAAATATCTTCCATTGCGTTCTGTAGATGAAAGAAACAAAACAGTCAAATGAAAGTCTTTGAAATGTCAAGAAGGTCAGTCGATGATCATAGAATTTTAATTTTGTGTTGAGCTGTCCCTTATAGTGATGGGTCATCTTCAATATGGCAAAGGAGTCTATATTGTCTACAATAATTTCTCATAAAATGGATTTTTTTGCATCCGGTTCAGTTTTTACTTCTCTTCACAAGCACAGCATCACCCCCACTTCAACTTTGAACCCCCAAAAAGTTATTGGCTGAGCTTCTACTGCACATGCCAAAAAAGACAAATTGAATCTTCTATAGAAAGACAATGAACGAAACATCAAAAAATGCACATTTGTGAACATCTTCAAAGCTCCAGAACTGTGTGTGTGTGTGTGTGTGTGTGTGTGTGTGTGTGTGTGTGTGTGTGTGTGTGTGTGTGTGTGTGTGTGTGTGTGTGTGTGTGTGTGTGTGTGTGTGTGTGTGTGTGTGTGTGTGTGTGTGTGTGTGTGTGTGTGTGTGTGTGTGTGTGTGTGTGTGTGTGTGAGCCTTGTGTACGCATACATTGTGTGTGTGTGTTTGTCAATTCATCTGTCATCAGGGAGGCTTGTTGAGGAGACTCGGTGGAGCCCAGAACTCAGGGGTCAAGTCCAGGTTTTCCCAGCCCCCAGCAAGCCGCCCGCTCTCCTCCGCTCTGGAGAGATGGACAGAATCAGGGAGAGGCGTGAAGGGATGGGAGGAGAGGACATGAGCCCGGAGTGATAGATTGACGCTGAGAGCGAGGAACAGTGGGAACTGATATTATGGACGTAGAACACATCTCACAGCCAATGTGTTTGGCTTCTACACGGGTGAGTTGGATGATTATGTTTCTGTTAGTCTTGATTTGTCACTGTGAAATAAAAAATGTGTTTTCATGTTTCCACTCATTTCATTGATGTAAGTCGAGACCCTATGCCACCCTGTGATCTTAAAGTATGACCCCATACTCTCTCTCTCTCTGTCTGTCTCTCTCTCTCTGTCTCTCACTCCGGGTGAAGTGTGGAGTGATGGAAACAGGGCGGCTCTCTCTCTTACCCTCGTGTCTCCGCAGCACCCTGCGGTTCAGTCGGGGTGAGAGATGCTGCTGAGCCGTGTGTTGTTTTTTATGTCGACCTCCTGCAAGGAGCGGCAGTAAGCATAGCAAGTAACATACTCAGCACCTTCGGCCTGTCAATCAATTCATGTCAGATAATCACAAGCCCTCCGGTCTCATGCACATGCGCACACACATAATATATAAGGTTTGTGACCTTTGACACAGTGCATCCAAAGCATATTCAGAAACGTAAGGCATGCTTTAAAATGCATATTAAAAACAAGAAAGGAAAACAAAGTTTAGTTTTGTTATTTCATTGAAACTTTGGCCCGGGTTTGTACTTTATATGCCTAAAATAGAGCGATTTCAGCTCTGAATCATTATTTTACAGCAATAATAATACAAGACATCTTTTCCAGGAAAATCAATAATTGAGGATGTCTTGATATGCAAATCCCCAGAAATCTCTTTAAGCTCTTTATACATAATCTAATAAATGCCATATAATCTAATCTAATAAATGCAATCCCATAACAAAAAGCCAATATTATCACAAACTCTGTCACGAATGAGAAAATAATGTACATAAATGAATTGTACAACAATACTCCAGCCAATAATGAAAATTGTGTCATGAATACTCCCAAGTTGTTCCAAACTTGGAGAAAATGTAGGAAAACAAACACTTTTTTTCTAGTATGGTAGTCAGTGATATCCCAGCAAACTCATTCCTCCAAATATCTTCCATGTGTTTAAAAGAACCCAGAAATGTATTTGGTTGAATGATTCAGAGTTTTCTGTTTTGAGTGGACTCTCCCTTTAGAGCCTGAACACAACCTCTAGAAATAAAAGCTAACTTTAAACCACACTTCAATAGCTTGACATCAACGTCCTCACCATAAATTACGCTTTCAACAACCTTTTTAAAAACATGTTTCCTGATCAGTAAGTGCTTTGTGGTTTAGTTTTGATCTATGCTTTTTTGGTATCTGTGCCCTTGTTGCATTCTCTTTGAGATTAAGTCAGTTAGAAACTTGTTAGAGAGTGACATATAAAGGGATACGAATGGGATACCAAAAATTCTGTCACAGATTACACAATCTACAAAAAGTTGTTCCAAGCCTGCATACATTTCTTTGTTCAGTTAAACACAAAAGGAGATAGTTAGAAGAACTTTAGAAACTGAAATTTAAGGTGTGCGGTTGACTGTCACAGTAGAAAAAAACATTCTATAGTATTGTTATGTTGAACAAGAAGATATTTTGAAGAATGTTGGAAAGCAAACAATTCTGGGTCACCTTTGACCATCATTTTTATTTTTAAAAGTTGCTAACATTCTTCTAACAATGTTCCCATTCGGCAGAATAAAGACATTTATACAGGTTTGAAACAACTTCCGGTAATTCATTAAAGAATTTTCATTTGGGTTTTTAATATCCCTTTTATTTTTGAACAATCAACAGGGGAATTTTGTGCTGTGATTTGTGTCATAGAATAAATATTGAATGTATTTTGGGCTTTAGTCCCCAATCACTTTGGGTTTTGCCTGCAGAAATGATCCCTACTGCACTCTTTCCGCAATATTTCCACAATTTTGAAACACGTGGAGGTTCCTTTCAGTCGCGGCTGATTTTTGCGTGGTCACATTCCATTAGAAAGTTTTTCATGAGTGGAATGAACTTTGACCTTGCCCCAGTCAGCTGAACTCCAGCCCGCTCATTAATTTATAGACTCTGTGCCATCTGATTGGTGGTGCACTGATGATGTCAGGCCCG
>CM065671.1:15788053-15813422 GCA_033220385.1 Triplophysa yarkandensis | reverse complement strand
GACATGGTTCATTTTCAACATAGCATTTTTGTCTTGTTATAATGTAGAAATCATCAATAAATTTTAAATAAAAACACACACACACACACACACACACACACACACACACACACACACACACACACACACACACACACACACACACACACACACACACACACACACACACACACACACACACACACACACACACACACACACACACACACACACACATAAACATAAACATAAATATATATATTTATGACTGTGGTGTAAGAAAATAGTTATGCAAACAATATTAGTTTTCTAACCATTTGTACTGAGCATATGCTTTTGAACTTTTGAACTTAAAAACAAGACTAATTGTAATTTTATTTCAGATAATATATATATTTATATATCTTTATTTAAAAATGCTTAGTTATTCTTGATATTGGATATTAAGAAGATATTACAGTGTTTTGATGAAAGAGTCTAAATCTTGCTTAAACGCTACATTTAAATTCAAAAGAATCATTTTAAATCTTTTTTTCGAATATTGTTCGAAAAGTTCAGAAAAATAATTTTTATTGACAATTTGTGACAGTAATAACTTTCTGTAAAATCCAGGCTTAAATGTCAAAATCCAAAGCTGAGTTCCCATCCCAGAAACGAGTTATTGTGTCCTTATTTAATGTTCAGGAGCTTTTGGTTGTGGGTCTTGGGCACTGAACATTCTGTTTGGAGGAGATAAAGCCGGATTTGGACATGTGACTTAATCTATTACAATTTTATTCATTCACATACAGAGGGATTTCTGAAACTCCTATGCGATGGAAACATAGAAAGCAAAAGTCTGGAGGACAGAACCTTCAAATTAAGTTCAGTGGAAATGCAGTTTAATAGTCTGATTAAACCATTTATTTCACAGTTATTTCAAAAGAATATCATATGAATGTTCACTCTTCTAAACTTTTTCTCTGTTTTTACGTTTCTCAAAAAAAAGAGTTACATTTTAAAATGTTGAAATTAAGTAACTGTTTAAATGTTGTGTACATTTAACTTAATCTCATTAACTCAAACATTTACATTATAATTCGCCAAAATTATTGTAATAAACTACAAATGTATATAATTGTTAGTACGTTTTTCATTAAAACTCAAATATTTTAATTTTGTAATTATTTTCCGCTGAAATAATCTATATAAGGTTTTAAAAAGATTTATTAAGTAAATATAAGTGTTTATTCTTGTGATATTTAGTAAGCCACGTGAAACATTTTTTACATTGTACCAAAGCTATATTTTCACACTGTACTTTACATCATGTATGATGATGTAATATAGAAAAATAAAAATGGGCAGAATCACAAGTAGAGTCATTTGTTACTGAAAAGCAGTTCTAATAGTAGTAATAACTCCAATGACGGATGAATTCAGGGCAGCAGTGTAACCCAAACACTCAGTTTTCATGTCAATCAGCACATTTCTAAAGCCCAAAGTAACAATGTCAACGCCTGTGTGTCTCTGCAGTTAGTGTATGACAGGAACAGGGCACGTTCCAGCGAGATTACACCCGGTCCAGTTATACCCAGAGATGACCTCAGGAGGGTTTCCTGTTCCTCTCACTGAGACCTGAGCTGGACATTACAGGGACTCCCATCATACTGGAGGTCAGCTGGGGTTTCCCCCACTCACATAGAAAGGCTTTACCTTCTGTATGTGTGTGTGAACTTGCTTTTAGAGGGACGTGTGGGTCAGTGGACATTAGGAATCTGATGAAACGAGCATTTCAGAGTGTGTAAAAATAAACACAAAATGTTCAGTGTGTGACGTCTCAATCTAAATCTGCAAACATGATCTGCTCCTGTTCAAGACATCCCTGAGACGTCGACTTATCAGAATCACAATCAGAATGGGATTGAGCTTTATCACCAGGTTACATACACAAGGAATATGTCTGGTCACAGAAGCATCCAGTACACAAAGTAAGATGACAGGACAAGAGACATAAGAAACGAAAAAGTAAAAATGTAAATAAATATTGTTACAGAAGATATTTAAATGTTACAGAAGAGCTACGGATGAAACAGAATAATACAGATGTTTTATAAATATAACAGTTATAACGTGCTATATGTGGAATACCTAAGGGTAAAGTATTCCACACCACTGATTACTGTAGACGTCTTGAAGATGTTTTATGATTTGGATGTAAAACAGATCTTCCTAAGATGTTTAGCAGATGATTTTGCGCAGCGGATGTTTCCCAGACGTAAGAAGACATCTTACAGACGTACATGTGGAACATTAGGGCAGAGTTATGGACGTGATATAAAACACTCTTAGAATAATTGTACGGTAATCTGAACCAACTGTTTCTATTATGTGAAACCCTTGTTGATGGTGTTTAAAACATCCGAAAAATCTATGATCAATTTTTCTATTTTTAAGAGAATAAATCTGCGTTATGGACGTGACAAAAAAGCAGAACTTTTTAAGATTTCTGTGAATTAAATATCCAACAAATAGCCAATGATAGCTCTTTATAGAATACAAAATAATTTTTATATTTTAATATTTTGTATGGATAGCAAATTGTGTATGGATATGACAATCCCCTTGAAAATAGGCCCTAACTTTACCATGAAATATCATGAACTCAAAATAAAAATAATTCTCTTCAAATAAGACAGACCTGATAATATAAGTTATATATATATATATAATTATAAGATATATATTATAATATAATATATAACTTAATATGTATATATATATATATATATATATATATATATATATATATATATATATATATTAAGTTATATATTATATTACATTATATTATGTTGTATATTATATTACATTATATATATTAAATTATATATTATTTTATATATATTAAGTTATATATCATATTACATTATATATATTAAGTTTTATATTATATATATATATTAAGTTATATATTATAGTACATTATATATATTAAATTATATATCATATTATATATATTAAGTTATATATTATATTACATTATATTATGTTTTATATTATTGTACATTATATATATTAAATTATATATTATATTATATATATTAAGTTATATATTATATTACATTATATATATTAAGTTTTATATATATATATATATATATATATATATATATATATATATATATATATATATTAAGTTATATATTATATTACATTATATTATGTTATATATTATATTATATTATATATATTAAGTTATATATTATATTATATATATATTAAGTTATATATTATATTACATTATATATTAAGTTATATATTATATTACATTATATATATTAAGTTATATATTATATTATATTATATTAAATTATATTATATAAAGTTATGGGTATTCGAACAGCCAAAAGTTGGCATCTATGCTATAAGTCTATAACTTATCTTATTTTTAAACTCAGTCTTGTGTTATAAGTTACAGTTCTGACGTCAGATGTTACATGTAACTCTTCTGTATCATTTCCTGCAGATGTGTAACTGTGTCGCCACCTACCGAGCATCCTGTTTCAGTACACCTGTGATCCTGATCCCGGATCATCACCTTCAAACACTTTATGTCCTGATGTTTCATTCCATTCCTCTCCTCTCATCCCACTCATCACATGTGAGCCTGAAGGAGCAGAAGACAGTCAGTGAGGAAACATCTGAGACAGAAGACTGGGGCCTTTAAATCTGCTTGGGTCTGCATGGACTACATTTCCCATCAGCCCTGCATCACAACAGTCTCTCTCTCTCTCTCTCTCTCTCTCTCTCTCTCTCTCTCTCTCTCTCTCTCTCTCTCTCTCTCTCTCTCTCTCTCTCTCTCTCTCTCTCTCTCTCTCTCTCTCTCTCTCTCTCTCTCTCTCTCTCTCTCTCTCTCTCTCTCTCTCACTCTCTCTCTCTCTCTCTCTGCCAGCATTACCACACTTGAATGGAGGCTCGACCGTCGGGTGCCATCAAACCTTAAACCTTTAGACATGGTGAAGGACCAAGAAGTGGAGCGCATCGCCAAGAAGCTGGACAAGATGGTGCACAAGAAGAACACAGTGAGTGTGCCAGCTCTCCTGGAGCATCTGATGAGCAGCTAACACCAAACACTTGTGCAGGACATCTCCACAAGTTCCTGCATTCAGCTGTTATACAGTTCTGGAGAGTTCTTCTTCATTTCTTCTCCAGATGAAGGGATCACTTTTCTGGAGGTTCTCCTCTGGTTCCTCCTGGTCCTAAGTTTGAAACATGCCAATCTGTGTGTAGTTACACCCATGTGGCTTTGCCCTCATGTTTGTGTGTCTTGATGAGTTGGCAGCTGGATGTTCTGCACAGTTCTGCTGTCCAAACCAAAGGTTTGAGTGTGGACCACACTCACAGATCTGCAGATGGTCCTGTCCAAGGGTTTAAAGTTAGAAGTGAATGTAAAGCATTGCATGAGAAAGTTTGTGTTGATGTGGTTGTGTTGGGTCTGTTACAGGATGGCGCCCTCGACCTTCTTCAGGAGCTGAAGAACATGAAGATGTCTTTGGAGACCCTACAGGTGCTCACCTGGAGGACCGGTTCGGTCACCCGCTCGTTTGGTTTTTTATTTAATATTTTGCTTGGTACAAATATAACGATATAGATTTGTTTGTAAAATCACCGAACAAAAAAAGATCATTTGTAGTGATTTGAAATGTTTATTTGGTAACACTTTACAACAGTTAACACTCACTACCAATACTAATGCGGCATTTCTTCTGGTTAGTTTCATTTCTGTATTTACAGGAAGTGACGTGAGATACAGACGAGTATGGTGACCCACACTCAAAATTCATGCTCTGCTTTTAACCCGTCCAAAGTGCACGCACAGGAGTGAACACACACACACACACACACACACACACACACACACACACACACACACACACACACACACACACACACACACACACACACACACACACACACACACACACACACACACACACACACAGTAGTGAACGCACACAGTAGTGAACACACACAGTGTAGTGCATGCGAGCACGCATACACACACACACACACACACACACACACACACACACACACACACACACACACACACACACACACACACACACAGTAGTGAACGCACACAGTAGTGAACACACACAGTGTAGTGCATGCGAGCACGCTTAAACACACACACACACACACACACACACACACACACACACGCACACAGTAGTGAACGCACACATGCACACAGTAGTGAAGACACACAGTGTAGTTCATGCAAGCACGCATAAACACACACGCACATAGTAGTGAATGCACACGCACACAGTGGTGAACGTGTGTACACACACACACACACACACACACACACACACACACACACACACACACACACACACACACACACACACAGTAGTGAACGCACACAGTAGTGAACACACACAGTGTAGTGCATGCGAGCACGCTTAAACACACACACACACACACACACACACACACGTACACAGTAGTGAACGCACACATGCACACAGTAGTGATGACACACAGTGTAGTTCATGCAAGCACGCATAAACAAACACGCACATAGTAGTGAATGCACACGCACACAGTGGTGAACGTGCGTACACACACACACACACACACACACACACACACACACACACACACACACACACACACACACACAGTAGTGAACACACACAGTGTAGTGCATGCGAGTACGCTTAAACACACACGCACACAGTAGTGAACGCACACATGCACACAGTAGTGAAGACACACAGTGTAGTTCATGCAAGCACACATAAACACACACGCACATAGTAGTGAATGCACACGCACACAGTGGTGAACGTGCGTACACACACACACACACACACACACACACACACACACACACACACACACACAGTAGTGAACGCACACAGTAGTGAACACACACACAGTGTAGTGCATGCGAGCACGCATAAACACACACGCACATAGTAGTGAATGCACACGCACACAGTGGTGAACGTGCGTACACACACACACACACACACACACACACACACACACACACACACACACACACACACACACACACACACACACACACGGGGAATTTGAAGCCTGACCCTATAGTAAAGAAACACTTTGGTTGCTCTCTGTATGCTTGGGGACAGGATCATGTGTAGAAATCAAAATATTTGTCTGACTTTGCATATATACAGGTTTAATGTAAGTCTAGGGCATGATGTATATGTGTTGCATATGCACAGAATTGGCATCAAAGACATTCTTGTGCAGTTTAAAAGGCCCACAATCATGATTTGTTCATATGAATCCTTTACATATGAAAGCATGCACACATTCATTAATGAAATCCATGCAATATTGTATATGTGATGATCGCGTAAACCAAAGCAGGTTTAAAAGTTTAGAAACTGCTATAGCTGGGCCGGACCGGTCTCGCTTTATTGAAATGTGATTTCTTCTGTATGCTTCAGTCCACTCGGATCGGGATGTCGGTGAACGCTGTGCGGAAACAGAGCTCAGATGAGGAGGTCCAGAATCTGGCTAAATCCCTTATAAAGGCCTGGAAGAAACTGCTGGGTATGATGTGTGTCAGAAATCTCTCCATGTACCTTTGATGTCGCTGGACTCTGAATGTTCTCATCTGATACAGATGGTTCTGAGGGGAAGCCCGAGGACAAGAAGAAAGCAGGATCTCCCCTCCAGTCGTCGTCTTCTAAAGACTGTCCCGGATCCAGTGACAGCAGGTGACATATCGCAGCATTGATTCATGAAATCTGTGTTTGAAGACTGTCGTATCGTTACACTTGAATGTTGTTTAGTAACAAAGCAGAGACGCCGAAAACTCCGTCCACCCCGACAACCCCCAAGTGTACCACTTTCCCACCCGTGCCTGTTACGACTGACAGCGTACGGACTAAATGCAGAGAGCTGCTGGTGTCAGCCCTTCAGACAGATGGTGAGAGATGAATATACGATCAGAGAAGAATAGAAACATATAGAGCCGAGGATCAAACTTGTGTTTTCTCACGCAGGTGATTACCAAACAATCGGAGTAGACTGTGAACATCTCGCGGCACAGATTGAAGATTATATCCTTCTGCTTGCTAGTGCTTTGACGGTGGTGTCTGCCATGGGAATCAATATTTCAAAGAAGATATTTCGAAGAATGTTGGTAACCAAACAGCACCCGTTCACTTGGTATGGACACAACAGCAATACAAGTGTGGTTACCACCATTGTTCATTCTTCACATTTTCTTCTTCTGTGTTATGCAGAAGGAAAGATCATACAGGTTTAAAAAGACTTTTTTTGGTATGTTAAGAGTCAGCGCTTGAACTTCCTTGACCGTATTGTTTGGATTCACATATCTACCAGGAGTTCAAATCCACAGACATGAAGTATAAGTCCAGACTGAGGAGTCGGATCTCCAACCTCAAGGACCAGAAGAACCCGGATTTACGCCGGAACGTTCTGTGCGGCAACATCCTGCCGGACCGCATCGCCAGCATGAGCGCAGAAGTACGCGCTGTTTCATCTATAAAGTGTATAATTCATTGGTCACATTATCAATTCTTGAACTTTCTCCCATGGTTTATTCTGTAATGTTTGTTATTTGGTGTTGGTGGCAGGAGATGGCGAGCGCAGAGCTAAAAGAGATCAGGAAAGCTCTGACTAAAGAGTCCATCCGAGAGCACCAGCTCTCCAAAGTGGGCGGCACAGAGTCGGATATGTTTGTCTGTGGCAAGTGTAAGGGAAAGAAGTGCACGTACACTCAGGTAGGATATTATGACTTTATATTATGATATTATACAAATGTTGACCCAAAGAAATCCAAACGCAAGCACACATCCTCAAAACAAGTCCTTGACTTGATCGTGCTATTATCTCGCTTGTCTTGAGGGGGGAAGCGAGTTGGATTATATTGCATTGATGCATGAAATGTGCAGGAATGTGATGCAGGATCTTTCTGCAGGTCCAAACACGCAGCGCGGACGAACCCATGACCACCTTCGTGCTGTGCAACGAGTGTGGAAACCGGTGGAAGGTAAGAATCCTTGCATATATATATATATACGTACACGTACACACGCGCACACACACACAAGCACACACACTCACAAAGTTCATGCAAAATTCATTTCGCATTGGATTATTGAGAGTAATAGGAGCATAAGAATTAATTTTATTGGATGACTGTGAGCTTTGACAATGTGACACAATGCAACCACAAGATGTCAGTATTTATTCACTGTAGATGAAAATCACACAACCTTTTTTAGAAAGTTAACTAGTAATAAAGATTGTACACTACTAGAAATAACAATAAGGACACAATGCATTTTGTAAGATTTATGATAAAACATGGAAAATTACTCATATTAGGGAATACTCAGGATAGTTGTGACAAGGTTTATCCAAATAAAATTCACAAACTTAGCTCGAATGTTTTTTTTCTAACAGAAAACATCCTCTGTTTTGTCTAACAGAGGATGTTAACAATTGCTTTCATCATATTTCTAAGTTATATTGTAACTTAATATGTTTCATTGCATGACTCTATTTCCAATGTGCGGACATGAAATGTGTATTAAAGTGATTTGTTATCCAAAAATGAGAATTTCGTTGTCATCCACTCATCCTTTTTGCTTTTAAACCTGTACGAATTTCCAATGCAAAACACGAAAGAGGGTATGTTGAAGAATGTTGGTTACTGCGTCCAATCACCTGCATTGGTTTTATACACATGCGATAGACGTGAACGACTGCCACTGCTGTTCGGTTACCAACACTTTTCAAAATATCTTCTTTTTCGTTCTGCAGAAGAAAGTCAAACAAATTCAAAACGACGCCAGGGTAAATGATGTCACAATTTTTACTTTTGGGTAAACTCACTTCAAATGAACCGCACATGAGTTTATTTGCATGATGAAATAATGTATTTAGAACATGTAATGTCATGTGTCTTTGTGTTTCTCCTCCTCAGTTTTGTTAAAGATGAAAGAGATCCGGATTCTTCATAAGAAGAATGACCTAATAGTCATTTGTGTAAGAAAATACTTTTCTTTTGGAGGAAAAAATGATGTCTTTTTTTATACATTTCATTTTCATAGCTTTGTAATATACGTAATGTGAGTGTTGCTACTTCATAAAAAAGAGCTCTTCTGTATTTCTTTTTCTTTTGTACTGGTGTAACGGCATAACCATTCACATACTGCCGGTAACATGGCATTAGTAAGTGAGCTGGCTCAAAGAATCCTGCTTTCTGCCTTTAATATCGCGCTTGTGCCTTCCTGCTCTATGAGTGCCAAGTTATTGTACATAAACAAGTTTATTTTGAACATGCTTTTCATATGTTTATGCAGTTTATGCATTTCACGAATGATTGATTTAACCAAATCTCGACTGATTGGTTGCGTTCCCAGAGTTTAGAAAGTCCTGAAGGATTAACGGGTAATATTTGAGGAAAATGTTTGACTTCCTTTAGACACGGAGCTCTTTGGTACATGGATGAAGGTTCATATGTATTATATGAATAAGTCCACTGTTTTGTCACAGTAAATTTGGCTAAAATATTTTGTGGTTTGAGTATTTTGTTAAGTTTAACTTGGAATCAGAAGTTTGAAACTTGTTTGACAGAATTTGCAAGTTTTTCTTATCCAATAGCAACTACAAGACCCAGGAAACATCTTTAAGTTGAAATATATTCACCTAACATTGTAAATTCTCTCACTTTCTTCATATTATTCTGCTGTTCCATGTGTGCAAAAGTAGTTTGTTCACGTTCACATGTGGTTTAAGTGCCCAGTTATTTTATTGGTGAGTGCTTCAAAGCACTTTTGTGTCTAATGCCTTGGACACATTTCAGTTTAAACTTATAATTCACCCTGAAATAACAATTCTGTCTTCATTCATTCATCCTCACTTCAGTCCTATATGACTTTTTTCTCTTACCTAAAACACAAAAAAATATGTTTTGAGAGAAATCTCTTGAAGAAATGGTTTTGTCTGTACAATTGAAGTCAAATGGGTCTTACAGTGTTCAACATTCTTTGAAATTTAATTTTAGAACATTTGTGTTCTGCTGAAAAAAGAAAGTAATACAGGTTTGAAATTATATGAGAAAAAGAGTTTAAGCATAAAACCAAGTGTAATTCCGCTTTAAGTCATTGTTGTTCTAAAAAATATGAAAAAGTTGAATCTTTATTTTAATTGCATTTTGCTATTGTTTTTATGAACAAAAATAAATATTAAAACGTTTCCCTGATTTACAGAATCCACTTAAATGTCTTGAGTATTTACAATTAAATATATGTATGACATATTAAAACACTATCATCCATGTTTTCCCCTTTTGTCAATATGATTTTTTCCTTCAATTAAAACACGATAAAATATAATTTGCTCTTTTCCTTGTATATATTTAATATGTAGAATTAGCATTCTGTTTGAATTGAGATTTAAATACTGAGTTACACTGAATTAAAAGAAAAAAAAAACGTAAAAGGTTAAAACAATTAGGTAGGTGTTTTATTTTTTTATGACTTTAATTTAATGTGCTTTCAATTGATTTCTTTTGATGGGAACACCCCAAATGTTGTTGACACAAATGCTATGTAAAACGGTTATAAAATGTAAAGCTGGAAGCAGTGCATCCGTTAACAGAGACCGTTTTTATACACAAGGCCCCAAGAGTCGCTTGAACCTGTCTCATATTATGGGTTTCTCGTGTTTATTGGTCTATTAAAAGATCTTTTTCCTTTATGATGTAACTGATCTCTTTTATTGTATCATTCCCATTTCCTAAGTTAATAATCTCTTTTCATCTCTTATCGCTGCAAACATCTACCACCAAATTCCTGTTGGAATGTCGATGTTAACTGAGCCTCATGTTCGACTTCAGGAATGTTTGTGGAACTCGAAGGGGGGAGGAATGAAATTTCTGTCCATATCGGCATTTCCGTCAGCCATTTGTTTCTTCAGTCATACAGTCAACGTTTATGCAACACAGATGTTTCAATGAGAGTCTTCAGAGGCTGCTACATGCAGTTGCATTTATCCGTTTCCGTCAGCGGTCACCTACAGGGGTGTGTAGGGAACCCGTGTTTGTTTTGGCAATATGATTTTATTTCCATGCCTGCTGCCAACGATGGCAATGAGAACGATAAAGCCTGAGAAATCCCTGAGTTTAAATCTTATCCAGTGGAGAAGGTCAGGGTTAGACGTGCTGTTAGAAGATGTCTTAACTCCGTAAGAAACACTGGGAGATAGTGTAGTTTGAGTACCAATATTCTTCAAAATATCTTCTTTTGTGTTCTGCAGAACAAAGTCATACTGGATTAGAAAGACACAAGGAAATGAAAATATTCCAAAAGTGTCTTGACAATCTCTTAAAACCAAGCCAGATGTGCAGAAGGAAGTCAAGTTTAGAGTAAATGCTATTTAAAGACACAGGTGATCATATTACCATCTTACTCTATTTATATACTAGGCAGTGTCATATTAAACCCTCTCTTAAAGTGACAGTTAACCAAATAAATGACAATTTTGTCATCATTTACATACTTATATATATTTCATGGCTTGTGACTTTATTGTTTCGGCAGAACAAAAAAGATATTTGGTAGAATGATTCTTACAAATTCTCATATTGAATTGCATTGTTTTTTTTTATACATGTTAATGGGCACCACCATCAGTCCGTCATCCAACATTCTTCCAAATATCTTTAGTGTACTGTCGAAGAAAGTCATGCAGGACGAGGGTTTTTTTCTACTATCCCTTAAAAAAAGATCAATATTGGTAACATTTATATGTAATAAAATGTTCAGTTTAAGTTATTACTGTTTTAAGTAGTAACTGTTTTTAATGCTGGACTGTTCACGTCACTTCATAACCCTCTTTACAATTTTATGGCTGTGAAGTCATTTTTGGAGTCTGCGAATGAATATTGACACATGTTTTTATTATCATAATCATATTTTCGTTTTAAAAAAAAAACATTCAAAACTTCTATGGAATATTTCTCTGAATACTGGTAATGAGCTGGCCTGGGTTAACAGAGGACCGCAAGTCCATCCCAACCACAACCTGAAGAAGGCGCAACGGCACCCAGGGGTCGAGAATACACAGTTATGGCCACAAACTGAAGGAAACAAACAAAAAAACTACAGATATCTACAGACATACTTTTTTAAACATAACTTGATTTATTTTTAATAAAAAATATAATGCTAACGTCAATAAATAAGTGTCCATTAAAGTCCATGAGTCTCAGTGATGTTCAATGCGCTGTTTTATGAGACGAGAATCTCACAGGGCAACGGAAGAAATGTTGCCGAATAAAACGTGGGAAAGAGTGTGCGCTGTGCGTGAACAAGGGGTTGGCATGTGAGATGCACTTTTATAGTGCGATGTTAACTTGAAATAAAAATAAAGCGATGCGAGATACACATGTAATGCAGGGGATGGAAACATGCATCGACTCGGCTTGCACGCACTAACACAATATCCTCAGTTTCCGACTGTAAGAAGGCTAAATTCATTTGGCACCTTAAAGAAATCTATGTAAACATAAGCAGCTCTAGGTCACAGTCTGTTCAATCCAGTCAACGTTTTAAAACGTTTTAAAACACAGCGCCTGCGTGGCCGTTATCATGACTACTATGCTATAACTGGAACACGAACATCGTGAGGTTTATCTGATGTTATGTAAAACAACCCCGACAAAGTCGATTATGCTGTAAAAGTCATTGCCCATTTAGTCTGAAATCTCTCCACGAGAAAAATTAAATACAATCTCATGTTGCGATATTTTTGTTCGTCAAATGTTAACGTGGTAGGTTTTGTCTTTTCACATTCATAAACAGTTTGAGGGGTGTGCAAGGCTGTTGTGTGTGACAACGTTTTTTAGAATACATAATACGCATACGCAAATTTCAGACTGAATGTGCGAAGACCTTGAGCATAATGTTCCGCGATTTTATTGTTTCAATGTCCACACTGAAAACGATTCACAAAGAAATCAGAAGCAATGTGATGTCAATATGAGACAAATGAAGTCACAGTAACCAGTAAGTTGAACTTTATGCAAACGCGCGACCAATTGGAGTTCAGATGGTGTCGTTTATGTAATTCTGTGATCGTACGCCAATACTTATAAGCTCGGATAAAAAACAAATGTTTGCTTTTAATTTTGCTTTCGGTGAACACAAAGTGCACATGTGAGACGATGAGAGGTTTATCTACACACTACATGTGCGACCGAAGGCCCCGGTAAAACCGTTTTCTCTCTCCCAGCGACTTGCACGAGAGTTCACGTTTAATCACACAAACACACGCTCAGAAATCCATCTGGCTTAAGTTAGACTGGTCACATCTGGTTGTACAACAAGAGCCATTCTAAATATATATAAACTCATATACACATATATTACACACATAATTCTTAAAATCTACATCTTCATGCGCAACTGACGCAACTAAAGGAAAAATAAAGGCATCAGTTGTTTTTGGTACGAGAGTAGATGAAGCTCCTCCACGTCGTGTTTGACATCATTGCTAAGTTGTATAAACTCTCATTGTCTGTAACTTCTGTCTTGCTCGATTGAGTACAGTATGTATATTTGACTCTATTTACAAAGAAGTGAATCCTGAAAGTACCAGGTGTGGATGATTTTATCTATTTCAATGTGAAATGAGCTGTGACGCTGTTTGAGAACTATCTCAATTGGACATGAGATTTAATGCAAACATGTAATACTCACAAATTAATATTGTGATCAGTGTTAAAAAAAAACGAAAGGCCTGTTCGCACCGAGCATAATAACTACGACGATAACAAAGTTTACGAATCAAATTGCAAATGTTAAAGATGCAGAGGAACACTGCAGATGTTATCAGAGAACAAAAACTTCAGATACTTCAAGTGAATAAAACTAAAGGATGGCAGCTAGTGTCGTTTTTATTCGTAATGTGAAGAGGACGTCGAGTGATAGTTCACCTAGAAACGGAAGTTTGTCCTTTACTCTCCCTCTTGCATTTCAAACCTCTTTCTTATTAAGATATTTTAAAGAATGTTTGGTACAGAAAAATATCGATATCCTTTGGTTTTGTGTCCAGTCAATAGGGACTAAGGTTTTGTGACCAGCATTCTTCAAAATATCTTTTGTATAAATCAGAAAATAATGAGGGTAGTTTTATTTTGGTTTCACTGTAATAATATTCTTTAAGTATTATTAAAGATCTTAGTGTTGACACCAGCCCATTGTTATTTTCATGGAGCTGGTTTTATATACTTTCTATTACATTAAGTTGTGTAAAAGTTATATCATTAGAAAAGATCTTAATATGCAAGCAGTACACTTTTTTATAATTTATAATCTTAATAATTGTGTAAATCTTTTTATTTTAACTTTTTTAAATCCTTTAAAGCAGCTCTTGGATTTTTTCTAACTGTGGTCATTTCTTGTCTTGTGTATGATTTCTTTTTTTTTTAAAAGAAAGGACTGAGGATTAAGTAAAGGACACTGAGATAAATATTATATTGTGTATAAATATTAATGTTTGCAATTTGAAATTGCAAGCCGAAAATGTGCACCACCACACATAAGTACAGTATTAATCTCACATTCAGAGAACGTTATCCATGATAACATTCTATAATGCCGACAAAACATCATGGCATCACATGATCTTGCGGGTAGTTTGTGTTTTTGTGATTCAGAGCTTGTTACAGCAGTGAGCATTCCGATTTCAAAACCTGTGTGTGATGTTCTCTGATTCCCCATTCTACCTGAAACATGTTACACAAAACCACCACTTTTACCTCTAATGGGATTTGTTTAAGGAAAACAGAATAAAACATTACTTTCTAAAGCGGGAATTGATGGGTTTGTGAAAAACGCAGCAGTTTTAAGAAGGGGCTTCACTTCTATCGCTATTTGCTATTATTGCCGCAAACTTCCTTACATAAATGTGAACCATTCTTAAATTGCTGTTATGTGGCATATTTTCAAAAGGCAGCATTACTAACAACATTCCCCCAAAACCATGCTTAATACCCTTTTACTATTGCTTAAAGGGAAAGTTCACCAAAACTAAAAATGATATCATTAATATTCACTTTTGAGTAAATAAAATGAACACAGAGAAAGATATTTGAAAGAATGTTTTTAACCAAACAGTTCTTGGGCCCCATTCACCACCATAGAGGAAAAATAAAGGTATTCTTTCTGGTTCTGTTAAACACAAGAGTAGATATTTTGAAAAATGTAGGACAGCAAGAAGTTCCTTTTTAAAAGCATTGTCTTACATTTACCATGGCAGTTGATGCGGTTAGGGAACAAGCATCCTTATAATATATTTCTCTGTGTTCAAGCAGACAAAGAAATGTATGCAGATTTGTAACAACTAAAGAGCGAGCAATTTGCAGAAAATTTCATTTTCAGGTAAACGATCCCTTTAACATCAAGCAATAGAATAGAGAGATGAAGTGACTCCAAATGGGAAGGACCACTAAGATGTTTTTAGATAAAACATTACAAACACGAGTGTTTCTTTGGAAAGACCTGAACTAATGAATTTAGCACAATGAGTCCAGAAATGTAAACATACCGTAAAATGATGTTTACAAAGAGAATATTTCCCATTGGTCACGTTTGACTCAGATCAGGCAAGAACACTGAAAGGGTTCTGTGTAAAACTCTCGAGGTACCTCAAACCACCTACAGGAGGAGGCAAAGAAACTCACACATACAACTTCACACAACCCCATGCAGACATACTGGGAGGATAGAGACAGATCCAGCTCTATTGAGCACTAAAAGCTTGCTTGGTATGTTGCATCTGTTGCAGATCGTCTTTAATATGTACAAGAAGAAAAAACGAAATCACAGTTTAACAAAATAAATAACATTAAAAATACTCATTTTAAAATGCGTTTGAGTGACCAGTCTAATTAAGACCCTGGCATTCTCTCATCTCTCAAAAACTGGTGGATCTTTTTCTTTTTTATATCAGTCCTTAAAATTCAAAGGCCCACACAGAAACTGCGTTGAGAAGAGTATCCATCTGTTTAGAATATTAAACAATATTAACACAAAAAATATCTAAAAATAAAATATCATCAGATTCTGTGTGGGCCTGTATATTATTAAACATTCTAGTCGTCTTGTATATATTTTGTACCTATTTATTCAGCGCTACTCTCTTATATCCACCAGCCCATCACATCTCATCCCCTCGCTTCGAAAAGCCAATCAGAGCACGGAGACAGTGGAAGGGTCAGTAGTGAAAGCTGATTGGTCAGGCCACTCCAGTGTATGTTATTGCAGAGGCCCTTTCAGCTCTCTCCATCCGGACGTGTCAGAAGATAGACCTATGACATGTACACACGTGGACACGTAACAGAAAGAACAAAAAAGTCAAAAGATGGCTGTGGAAATCAGTAGTTGATGCTGCTGGAGTGATGGAGCAGGGATGGAGAGGTTGACCAAAAAACTGCGTTTTCAACCCTGTGTTCCAGTTTGAGTCTGTGCAGGTTTTCAAGAAAAAACCCTCAAAAATGGCAGAGGAACACTGACCAAAAACCAAAACTGAAAGAAAATAATCCAACCATGACTACAGAAAAATGAGTCCTATATCCTCAAGTGGTTGTGCAATGAAGAGACATGGGTTTAATTGGTTTCTATGACTCGGATGAAGAGCGTGACCCTCCCTGCATCAGTGATCTGTAGATGGAGGAGTTGAGGAATCGTGGATAAGAGTCTCTGTGCATGAGCATGTAGATCTGCAGCTGTGCATCTTCAAATATGTGTGGACTCGGTTCCTGGATCTTCCTGTTGATCCCTTCTCTCACTCGAGAGTCCAAACTCACCTTCAACACACAGAGAACCAGAGTGATGTGTGAGGGTTAAGATACTTTAATATATTAAAATCCCAACATTACCACTGATATGTCTTTACGTATTGTAAAGTAAAATCAAAATTCAATTAAAGTATTGCACATTTAGACATTTTGAGGTGCTTTTAAAAAATAAAAATCTTTCCTTTTACATATTTTCATGATAGATTCCATTTCATGTCTAAGAATCAACTTTCAACTCTGTTACCTACAAGGTAAACCTCTTTCGAAAAAGAATGGATTGTCCCAATCTCAAGTATTTTAAAAGACTAGGAGTGGTTTTCTTTTTTTTCCAGATTTTGCTTAAAATATTGAATTCACTCTTGTGTAACACCTATTTGCTGTCAACACTTACTTAAATATTATTGCTGTGAAACTTTCAATTTAGTAATCCATTTTTTTTTTGAAAACTTAAGAATGCAACTCTAAACATTAAGTGGGCTCTGCTATACTTTGCTTCAGTGTGAAGTGTAGGCTCAAAATGTTTTAAAAATGTGTTACTATATTACTGTTCACGCTATTACTCAAATTCATAGTTAAGGAAAAATTAAAAGGTAACTTTTGATTGTTATAGGTAATTGAGTATAAAGGTTTTATGTTGTTTTAAAAAAAAAATCGCCCTATCCCAAATATACTGACAATATAATGACCCATGCTTATACCTCTTTAGGTGAGAGAATAGAGATGTAGTCTTCGTAGATCAAGCGCGCCTTCTCATCGATGGAGTTCTTGTTCATTTCTGTCTTTAGGTCTTCACAGGCCAGCCAGAAGAGCATGTTCTCCTCGCTGTACTCTGTTCGCAGAAACTCACGGAACTTGTTCCGCCCTGCTGGGTTCTTCATCAGCTTATCGAAAGACTGCCCCCACTGTTTTATCTCTTCTACGGTTGGTTTGGTGCTGCGACAGGGGAAACTAACACTAAGCAAAATCATACTGAACAAATAAAGCCATGCAGATACTGAGACAACTCTTTCGTTTCATGATTTATTGAACCATGTGAATCTCACCAAGTTTCACAAGGATAGGGCTCCAGCTTGGTCTCATGGGCTTTCCTCCGGCCACGCTTATCATCTTCACTCCTAACAGTGAGACTAGAAGGTAGTAAAATGGCATTGAGACATAACAGCAGTGCCTGAACAAAACAACACAACTTACGCACACACCCACACACCGACACACACCGACACACACCGACACACACCGACACACACACACACACACACACACACACACACACACACACACACCCTATGGTTTCATCTGAGAGAATTGTTCGGATGTTTCTTTTTCTTCTCTCACTTTAAATATTCAGATCATTTGGTCTATGCTAGAAATGCCGGAGGTCATATTCAAATCTTGAGAAAAACTCCCCGTTAGTCTTTATTTAATCTCACTTCTTAGTGATCTGTCTAGGAGCATTAGTCATGATTTTCCTGTCACAGAATCCCTATGTTGTTTCTGAGGAAACTTGTCACGTAACTGCTGACTCGTATATTAAAATGCCAAGGTCAAAGATCTTAGAACACAAAAAGAATGTATTTCTCCTCTGCTTAATTAAATGTTAAGTTGTTAAGAATAGCAGACGAATAATGTACGGATTTTAATGTAAATGAAGTGTAAACCACACAATGAAGCTAAACTGAAACTCTTCCTCAGTTCTGACTTTACCGTAAATCCTGAATTCCAGTTCTGTGTGACAAAGTGTAAACAGCTCTCGTTTCTCCAGGGCCTCTGGTAAAATGAGAGCAATCTTAAGCACATTTACTCTCCTGACACACAGCAGCCTTGAATTTCACTCATCCAGAAGAGTACACACACATGGCACACATCTATTAAACACATGGCAAAGTATGAACCATATACATAAAAATTCTCTTGTACTTATAAACACAGAAGTTTAAAATGATGACACATTAGACGAATATCCTGACAAACTAGTTTTAGTTGCCAGACCCTTGTGGATCATGTCTTAAATAAAAACCTGACGATTTTTGGGATCAACATTTTTCGTTTTACCTTTCTTTGTGTTGTGCAAGTCAAACAATTTTAAAATGTGAAGAATGTGTGAATGAAGGATTGAATTGATAAATGAGTTTTACTCTGGGGGGTTGCCAGACACCGTAGATCATTCAAGTATTTTAAAGTCTAATTTAAGGGAATAGTTCACCCAAAAACAATAACATTTATTCACCCATATGTCATTTAAAACCTTTTGAGTATTTCTTTCTTTAAAACACACAAAAGAAGATATTTTGAGAAATGCCCACACAAATGAAGTTATTAAAGGATGGTGCTTGTCAACAAACCTACAAATATCTTCTTCTGCGTTTTGCATGTGGATGAATAAATGATAGAAGATTTTTTATTTTTGGTAACTATTCCTTAAAGCATCCAAATTCTTTTTGGGGGCACTGCAGGTTCCCTTGAAATCCTTTAAGTGGGGGAGCTGAATTCGGATTGTACCATGTGATGAACAGTGACATGTGTGTGGGTCATACCATGAGCAGCTACAGCAGCAGCACCAGCAGAAGCAGCAGGTGTTGGGTTTCTGTGTGGGGGAGGGATGCTGAGCACGACCGGGGGACATCTCGCTCCGCGCCATCGGAGACTCGCGGTCTGCCGGGATTGGGCCTGTGTACTGATACATATTAGCGTAAATACACAAGCTCATTTGACCAATAACATACATTGGCTTTTCCAACTTTACCCAATACTGCCCCTTTAACGGATTTACTTAACAGTATCCCGAACATCCCAAGAATCTGGATAAAAACAACAACAAACAGTCTCCCGACAGAACCCAGCAGTGAGGAAATGCTGTTTGCTGTAATGAGGATTTCAAGCAACAGGAAGTGTGCAAAAGACCAGGAGGAACTACCCCTTCACACCCAAAAGTCAATATGAAAGAATATTATAAAAAGTGTAGAATTATATTTAAGGGATAGTTTACCCTGAAATTAAATTATCTCGTCATTTACTCACCTTTGAGTTCAAACCTGTATACATTTCTTTGTTATGATGAACACAGAGATAGATATTTAGAAGAATGCTTGAAACCATCCTTGTTTTCCGTTACTTCTGTTCCGTTAGATCATTCTCCATAACACTATACGTATTTATAATAATGAATCAATAAACTAGAAATATGCAACATAGAGTGGCTTTACAAATGTATGTTTGCTTTGTTTTATTTATATCTTATTGTATATGTTATTTTAACCGTCTTACAGTCAAAACAACAACTCATTGAGTGGGTCAATCTGTGGATCACTAGCATGAGCAGCAGCACCTCATATTTCCTGACGAAAAAATGTCCATGTGCATGGTGAGTTACCGCACTCTCTACTCTATTATTTTCTGCCTCTCTCTTCTATCATTAAATAAAATAAAAAAAATATGAGTAAACATATATTCTAAACAAACGTTTGAAGAGCCGCATCCAAAAAGAGATGACTAAATTGTCTGCCCGTCTCTGTGAAAATACCAAACATTATTTATGCCAACACTTTGGTGCAACATGCTGCTGAAATTTACCAGAAAATATAATTGTTTATTTCAAAACCCATAAAACCACAAATTTGTATGTAGGGATAGGGGAAATATCAATGCATTGCGATCCAGACATAGACGTTCCTGCATAAAATTTTGGCAGAGCAAAAAAAGTCGGCGCTGACCTCTGTAGCGCTCTGACAGTTCACAGCGCACACACAACAAAGAACGGCTCCACACACATTAAAAGCTAATCTATGGGAGTATTTCAGTTCAAATGAAGCTAAAAATGGCCTTGAGAAGACCTATATTTATAAGTTGGATTGAGGCAAATACATTTTTTTATTTTTTATGAAGGCTGTCTGTTATGTGCTCAGTATGATGTTGACTCTAAGACTTTTATTTTGAACTATTATGACGTGCTGATGTTTGCATTTATTTGCTGATGCAGGGTACCGACGACTGTCACTGTTGGTCCTTTGCAATGCTGGGAAATTTGACAAACCTTTCAGTTGACTTTCCAAATAACTTTCATTTATTTTGTATTAAAGAACATTTGAGGTAAAATTGGTCGGTATAATAAAAAAAACTTCCATTTTAAAATTCACACGGCAAGAAAAAGGAAATTGTTTTGGTAAATACAAAGATGCTTGGAGAATCGTTTTAGAATCGGAATTGAATGGCATCATGATGTGCCTAGAGATTTTCACCCCTACTTGTATGTGGTCTGTTGTGTGTTTGTCCCTCTTTAAACGGGTCAGAAAAAAAATGCTTTCAACAACTTCAACACTTGAATTTTTGATTATTTCCAATTTCACAACTTTTCAAAACTCTCACCCTCAAGCATGAAACGCTCTCGGCTGTAAAGAAGGCCGTTTGAGTTGTTTTTAGTCTTTCGCAAACCCCCACTCATCCTCCCCTTTCTTGCTTTTCTTTGCCGGAGAGCTTTTTTCAGCATTGGGGTTTGTGGTGGCCAGAAATTTTGACAACACGCTCCACACTTTACAAATACTGTTGAAGAAAAGGAGGGTGGAATCCTCCCTCATTCCTTCAGTCTAACGCCCAGCAGTGTTGTATTTCCCTCCGGATGTCCCGTCTAGATTAAACACCTCTCCTGTTTTCTTTTGTGGCAAAACACAATGACCATCTGAAACCATTTTCTGCACGCAGTTGTGAATTTGCTTTGTTTGATTTAGGTTAATTATTAAGTTTGATGTAACACAACAGTTCAGCTAGATAATACCGTCTATAAAAATGATACGTCAACATTTATGTAAGCAGAAATACAGTCGCAATGAAGTTTAGATGTGTTTTCTGTGCCATTTGGTATATAAAGCCTACATAATATATGTTGGCATTACATTTAAGCATTTAACAGATGCTTTTATCCAAAGCCACTTATATAGACTCGGGGAGACAATAAAGTGATTAATTGTAAAGATAACAATAGGTGAATACTTCTGCTTTATATAGGTCTGCTAGATTTTGACAATAGTTATAATTACAATTACCAATGTTGAGATCAGGATTATTTAACACAATTACACATTGAGAAAAATGGGATTACAGTAATACCTACATTTCTAATGGAACATTCAATAAAATAACAAATGAATGTGAAAAACAACATAACTTTAAAGAAATTGTAAATTGTAAAATACACATAATAGTCATTTAAGGTTATTTAGTTTGTATGGGTGCATGGGTGCGTGCGTGTGGTTGACCACGTATTATGTGAGTCTAGTGTTGAGGGATAGTGCTATCTAATCTTGTTAACCCTCTCTTCAATCCCATTAGGAGGGATTCGGTCAAAACTTGGCAACCCCCAAAACTGCCCCTATTGACCCGAAGAGTATGAATGAGAGACAAAGCCTGTGAGAGAGAGAGAGAGAGAGAGAGAGAGAGAGAGAGAGAGAGAGAGAGAGAGAGAGAGAGAGAGAGAGAGAGAGAGAGAGAGAGAGAGAGAGAGAGAGAGAGAGAGAGAGAGAGAGAGAGAGAAGAGATAGAGAGAGAGAGAGAGAGAGACCAGAGAGAGACCAGAGAGAGAGCGAGAGAGAGACCAGAGAGAGAGAGAGAGAGAGAGAGAGAGAGAGAGAGAGAGACCAGAGAGAGACCAGAGAGAGAGCGAGAGAGAGACCAGAGAGAGAGCGAGAGAGAGACCAGAGAGAGACCAGAGAGAGAGAGAGAGAGAGAGAGAGAGAGAGAGAGACCAGAGAGAGACCAGAGAGAGACCAGAGAGAGACCAGAGAGAGAGCGAGAGAGAGACCAGAGAGAGACCAGAGAGAGAGAGAGAGAGAGAGAGAGAGAGACCAGAGAGAGAGAGAGAGAGAGAGAGAGAGAGAGACCAGAGAGAGAGAGAGAGAGAGAGAGAGAGAGAGAGAGAGAGAGAGAGAGAGAGAGAGAGAGAGAGAGACCAGAGAGAGAGAGAGAGAGAGAGAGAGAGACCAGAGAGAGAGAGAGAGAGAGATGACATGAACCAGATTCCCCTAATGAGACATAAATCCCAATGTAGGCATGACATGGTGCAAAACTATTCTTTATGGGTAACTTGACCTGGATTCTTGCTAGTGGTGTTGAATATTTAGCAGTTCTAAAATTGCAAGTTCGATTCTAAAATTGTCACAATTCTTAATGCAAGTATGCATTGCATTCTTTATTCTAACACAGGGTGTGCTGAAGTGAAGATTTCCATACACTCCAAAGCCAACTTTTGATGACAGAGCAACAGTTTAGACACCTTGACGCGGCAGTTGATATGTTGATAGCCTGGTGACCAAAATGGCAGACAGCACCTGGCAACCATCCAGAACACCCTAGCAACTGCAAAAGCACTGCAACATATTTTACAGGCATCACTCTCAAAATCAAGATTACATTTCAGACATTTGCCGTTCAAGAAAAGCAAAGATAAAATGAAATAATACAATACAGAAGTGCAACACTACAACCCAGAGGAAGTCTATTTCTGCACATGAGAAACAGGACACAAGGAAAACGTGTGATAGAGATATGCCAATCCAGAGTGATAGAATGATACAGGCGCCCGGTTGCTCGGGTGTTATCAGGGCCCTTGAATAACACATGGCACATGGCGAGTGGAAACGGGGTGAATGCATGCTGGGATGCGTCTCTCTGGGTGGTGGAAGATTGAATAAAGCTTTGCTGTTCATGCTCAGGGGCTTAAACCAATTAAGAGCTCATTTGAGAATTAATCTGTGTGATTATTCTCTCATAATATCAAACAGAGATCAGTGTTCAAGTATAGCGTCGAAGAGATAGACAGAGAGAGAGAGAAAGAGCAGGTTCACAGCTGCGGGCACTGATATTGACAGACACATACATGTGTATGTACAGTATCTATTTATGTAAATAAATAAATCTATATATAAGAGACTACTTATACATTTTCCCTTTATTTTTACTGTCAAGTTCATTTTTAAAAATGTGTAAAAAGAGTGTTTTTACTTCTAAATTGTTTTACTTTACTACGATACCAAGCAAACATATAAATTCCAATTTTGAATAAAATTACGTTTCTACTACATTAATATCTTTTTACATTTTTGAACTCAAGTACTGGTTGAAATGTAGTACCTTTACATTTTGTCTTTAACTTATAAGACAGGCAACATCTATAATATTACTTAAACTTAAGAAGGTTAACTGTGAGCAGAGAGCTTATTTATCAGTTAAATAAAATTAAAGCATCAAAATCAGCACTTGTTAACGGTAATCGTAATCGAGGCAAAAATCCTAATTGGAGATACCTAATTCACTGTATTTATATATTAATCTATGTTTAGCACTTCAAATTTCAACATCGTCCGACTAAAATCTGTAGTTTCAGCGTATGCATGTACATATGTAAGGTTATGATCTTTGAATTTGTTTCATTCTTATTACTGCCTGACAAGCTCTTGAATGAATGAGAAGACAGGCAGACACATGCGGTGGATGTGCAAAACAAGTAAAAACACACAGTTTGGAATTTCGCTGTATGTCGGCTGTTTGAGTGTGACTCAGCGCTGCTGCACCTTCAGGGGGAATTTGGTGGCTGCTACTTAAGAGGTCAAAGGTTAAAGGTCACGGGCATGACAGGCAGCTATTCCACGTGAGAATGTTATTCTGGTTAAGACTCAATGAAGTCAAGGCAGTGATGATGTTTAACAATATAGAGATATAAGACTCCACTGCCAGTCATTATTAAATAGTAATCCCCTGTGGAAGCCAAAGGAAGATATTTTGAGAAATGTCCCTGTGGTTTTGTGTTCAATGAAGGTCAATAGATGCCAATGCTGTTTGGTTACCAACATGCTTCAAAATATTCTCTTTTGGGTTCTGTAGTAGAAAGGAAGTCATACCGGTTCGAATGACATTAATGGAAAGTTGGTCAATGCAAAAGCAGTACTAAAGTTTTCTCTTTTGCTGGGATGTACCTCATAAAGTTGGTTCGAAGAACACAATCTTTTACTGGTACTGATAAGTATTACCGTAGATACAATTTGATTTCCACAATGTATATTGTTCATTAAAGAGACATCAAACCAACACTGTTGGAGCAAGAACGAATCCCTGACTTGACCCCGGAGCACCACACCATGCTCTGACAACCTCCGATTGGTTACGCGTTTCTAAAAAGGAAAGTTGTTCAGAACAGGAACACACACACAGAAAGACGCTTTACTGGGTCTAACAGTGGACAGAGTTATTTGCTTGTTATCAAAAATTGAAACCTACATCATAAAACACTTCTAGAAAATTTTCATGGAAGAGACAAGACGTGGACGTAGGAGAAAGCAGCTCTCCCTGATCTTGTCATAACAGGCTTGGAAACTCAAACTCTTTGTTCAACAATGGGAACAAGTTTTCATAACCTAACACGTGTATGTACAAGCTAATCTACGTCAGCAAACCAAGAGTATATTTACCTTCTCTAATATCACTTTAATCATCAACTCCAGCAGGAAAAAACTGAGAGTGTTATTGCTTTTTACC
>CM065671.1:15757696-15787553 GCA_033220385.1 Triplophysa yarkandensis | reverse complement strand
CTGATAGAACCATCTGTTTCATAAAAGGTTTGGTTTGACGACACAAAAGTTCATTTTGCATTATAACAATGAAGAATGTTCTTTATGACCATCACTGCGAGGAACCCTTAAACGCACCCTTAATCTTTACGACATAATTTGTACTGTGTGATATCTCTCTCTATCACTCTCTCTCTCTTCCTGTCTCATCTCTCTCTCTCTCTCTCTCTCTCTCTCTCTCTCTCTCTCCTCCCTCTCTCTCTCTCTCCTCTCTCTCCCTCTCTATCTCTCTCTCCTCCCTCTCTGTCTCTCTTCTCTCTCATCTCCTTCTCCTCTCCTCTCTCGTCCTCTCCTCTCACCTCTCCTCTCTCTCTCTCTCCTCTCCCTCCTCTCTCTCTCTCTCTCCCCTCTCTCTCTCTCTCTCTCTCCTCTCTCTCTCTCTTCTCCTCTCTCTCTCTCTCTCTCTCTCTCTCTCATCTCTCTCTCTCTCCTCTCTCTCTCTCTCTCTCTCTCTCTCTCTCTCTCTATCTCTCTCACTCTCTCTCTCTCTCCCCTCTCTCTCTCTCTCTCTCTCTCTCTCTCTCTCTCTCTCTCTCTCTCTCTCTCTCTCTCTCGCTCTCTCTCTCTCTCTCTCTCCTCTCTCTCTCTCTCTCTCCTCTCTCTCTCTCTCTCTCTCTCTCTCATCCTCTCTCTCCTCTCCCTCTCTCTCCTCTCTCTCCTCTTTTCTTTGGCAAACATTAACTTCACATGACACATACACACTCATATCGTTTTCACATCTTTTACACTCTGATATACAAGCTGTCTTGTTAGCATACTTCACATACTTGTGCTTGTAAACAATCCTCCTTGAACCCCATTATGCCTCATTATGCCTGATTTGTAGTTCCCAAATTTTTCTGTATTATTCACTCAAATGAACTAACTATGAACTAAGAACTGTTTGTACCGCTCATATTTATGCCAGCGTATAAAGCCATAGAAACCACCTAAACTGCCCTGATAACACCATAGCAACCGTGGCAACCTCTTTAAAGGGGGAGTTCAGATAAAATGAAATGTTGTTGTGTCTTATGTCATCCTTTCTTCATTGGAGCAAGAATGTAAGAGACTTGTGTTTGGTTACAACGTTATATAGGCTACGTTATTGCAAAGAAGTAAATCAAGAAGGAATTTCATTTTGGGGGCAAGCTGTCCTCTTAAGGGTCTCTGCTTCTAGTGCTTCCTGGTGGCCACCGATGTTCACGTCATCCCTTCACTTAATTGAGCTGAACATTCTGTTTTCTCATGCATTCATGCTTTGATTTCATCCGAATCTCAGTACTGATAACATAGGATTGACCCCTCGAGGTTGAATTTATACACGCTCGATGATATAACAAGGCATCCTAAATACAGACGGAAGCTTAAAGCACTACATTAAGGCCACAGAAATCACACACGAACAGATGTGTGTGTGTTCGCGTGATATTTCTCTCTTTAAAGCTCAGTTCTGCATGAATGGTAAGTGGATTAGATTACGATAAGGTACGTGTGTCTTTGATGTGTATACATTGTAAATGTATAGATTAGATGTTGGCCGTAATCCACAGAAAGCACAGACTGCGACGTCTGTCCGCGACAGCTGCTCTGTTACAAGTCTCTAATCAGACAGCAAGAGGACGACATGAAAGAGATGGGCGACACGCCAACTGTCTCGCTCTCTTTCCCCTTTTCCAGGACTTTAATTTTGTTTTCTCATTCCGTTTTTAATTTCTCAAATGCGGCTCCACGTTTCTTGTCGGTCAAAGCCATCGTAAACGTCTCAATTCCCCCTCGCCGTTCTCAGTGTCGGGTGCGTAGTTGGCACGGAGCGGGCACAGACGGGCCCACAGATGGGCAGCGGGCGACGCAGGGCAGATCCCTACACACCTGCTCCTCTTTGGCATGACCCGGGCCAGACACACACAAACACACACATGCGTAAACAGAAACGGCATTTGTGTATCAACATACACGGCACGCATGGATTTAAAGAAACAGTACGTCGTTTTTTTTTCCCAAGTGCACACCTGCTGCACATTTCACACCTGCACTTTTATCCCCTTGAGCACCAACATACCTATAATCTAAAAACACACGCGCGTAAGCCCCGCTGGAGGGGTCCAACGCAGGTATAGACCCCTATAGAAACAAAAACCCACTGGCTGCTGGGAAACTCAGAGCTGAGGGGGCGCAGGCGGGCGAGCGCGGGGTGGCGGGTGCTTTCATAAGATAGGAAATGAATAAATAAGTGATGAAGGGGGGGGATACTCAAATAAAGTCCAATAAAACAGCTCAGAGAACATCTGTGTGGGATCGCCGTGGGGATTAAGAGGGTTTGGAACATTTTAAGCGCATTACGGCTTAAAAAAAAGGTCAGAATGTTTAGCAACATACCGATAAACCTCTTAAGCAAAACCCATTTGGAATGGCTGTGCTGCCTCTTCATTCAGGGCTGCAGCACGCGTGTGTATACCATGTGGAGGCGTGCATTGGATTTTGGGGTTTTTGAGGGCATTGCATTGCACCATTTTATGCCCATACACGTTTTTCATGTATTTGTCATCATAAGCCGTGACGTTTAAAAGCGGGGGATTTAATATTCCTCCTTTATAAAGTCAACATTCCATATACTTTCCAAACACAAGTTCCGTGTCCTATCATCAAAATGTAATCTGTGAAGTAACTCACTTTTAGGTTTGAGGGATGTCCGATGGTGTGTTTCGGAAACGGAATCATTTTTTCGTAACATATTTGTTTTACAAAAGGTATTTTAGGGGTTCTTCAGATGATAAATAAGAAAGAAAGGACATGGCATCCCGTGAAGAATCCTTCGGTGCATCTTCATTTCTAAGATTGACAGATGTCCCGCAAATCCCCCAAACTCCTCTTTAAAGCCTTTACGATAATAATCTCTCTTTGTCCTGACGAAAGGGAATAAATGCAACCATTAAAACATGATTTTCTTATCAGACTCGGATCATAACGTTCTCCTATTTAGTTCACCTCTACAAAGCAAGAATAAACCAAACCGGTGATTATAATAACAAATGTGTTTTAGCTCTCCGTCATTTATATGTGCATGGTAAACGAGTCAATTACATGTAGTTCTTCAAGAGATGCACGTGTTCATGAAGCACGCTATTACCATTTAGAGATGCAAATAGTTTTAATAACCCGTTCTTAAAACTCAAGAAGTGTTTATCATTGTGAAGACACTTTTGTAATGCTAAAACCCACTGACACACGGTGTGTGTGCCCGGCGCCCGGTATCTTTGGCATGCTCGTGTTCAGGGGTCCTCTGACGGCGTGTTCCGGGTAGATAAGGATTAGCACGAGCGTTGTTGGATGCACTAATGTGTGTGTGTGGTTGTGTGCTGATAACAGCATTGATTGGACTCTATAGGATGGAGTCTGTGCTCTAATAATGGACAGGCTCTCCTTTGTGTGTTTAAGTTTCGATGATCCGGCCCTCTGCTCATCTGAGCTTTGTCTCTGTCCGATAGCGCGGCCCTCGCTCGTTCACTCACGTCCGGTTCCGCGCAGTGAGCTGCGCTAATGTGCCATGTAATTAGATTGGAGGTCATCCGAGATTTCTGCGGAAGCTAGCGACGTGCCCTCGCCGCTAGAGGGCGCTAGTCAATGTAACCTCGATGAAAAATGTCTAAAATGCCACAAAAGGGAATATTGATATAATGAAATTAGATATATGATAGAAAATATAATGCAATATACTTAATAATGATTTCGATACGTTTCGGCTAAGGGATATAGACCGCTTCACAAGTGTGCCCGAATTGCATGAAAGTATAAATGGTAAAATGCATACAATCATCATGCCTGGGCTTGAAATTAGATACTAATTTCTAAATTAGATATATACAGGAAGAAATATTTAATAGTAATAAATATATAACATTTCCGTACATTGGAATCAAGCGATTTTTCGTAAATAGACCCCTTTACAAGATCAAAAAGCACACCTTTATTTAAATGATAAAGATTTAGTTTAATATAACGTCATCATCTTTGCGTTGTTAAAATTTGAATGTAACGAAACGGCATTTGACCAGCATTATTAACACCGTCTGAAGTGATCTTGTTTGTTTGTTTTGTATATAACATATATTTTATTCTGTATCTTCCCATTGTCTCGTAGAACGCTCCGATAAAACAAATAAGTACCATTGTATTAAAACTCCATTACAACTAAAGGAAACTGTATCTTTTGTCATCAACAAATGTCCCAGATTACCCGAGTTAAACTTAAACGGCATTAACCAACGGCTCAAACTACGAGCGACGCGTGCGGTGCGAACCGAAGCGCCGACAACCGATGTTGTTTTGTTTTCCTCAATTAGCATTTAGCGCACCCAGCTGAAAACACCCTTCATTTGTAAGGCTTTTAGCGTAGCTGAGAGGGCCGCGTCTGTGTGTGGGTGCTTTGTAAGCTAGCAGGAATGCTCTGCTACCGCCAATGCTAAGATGGCTGCCAAGCGCTAAGATGGCTGCCAGGAACTCATAGAACAACAGCCGAACGTGAATGAGGGGTGCGGGAGAGAAAACAGAGTTCTGTTATTTCTTGTTTAAATAATGTAGCGTCACTTTCGGTGTACGACGGCAAAAGACAATGAGGTCATTTGTTGTTGTGCTTTGAAACGCGGTACGAATGTGACGTTATGTCGACCAATGAGGTCGCGGACTCACTAAACAACAACAAGACAGACAGAGGCTAGCAAAAATCCATATTAAGATGAAACTCGTGCGTGTAGAAAAGGGTGGCGAGGCGTTCTCAGCCAATTCAAACACCCGCAGGGGTCTGGTCTCTCTCCAACATCACTATATATTCCGAGATGAAAAGCCTATGGAGACATTGTCCAAACAACCGGACGGCTGTACAGCAGTTTTGTCCGTGTCAGTGAGCCCGACAGAATTGAGTTACGGCAGGCCGCTCGTGAATCTATGCTCAACAGATTTATAGATTCTAGATTAGCTTTGAGATTGGTTTTTTCCTTCGTTATGATTCATGTTTAGAATGAAAAAAGGTCATGATTCAAGCAATCGGTAAATGCACCAAGCTACAGTGTATTTTCACATTGTATGTCCCACGACTGTTTTGTAGTTTAATATTAATTATTGACGTCGTGCCAACAAATGAAATCTAATCTTGGATGAACGTATAATATTTGATTTGATTTGATTTATTTTTCCTGATCAAACTTGCCATAGTTGAGCTCAACAAGTGTCAGAAAGTCTGAAGTCTGTGGCCTTTTTTTTCACGTTTTAAAGTTTGTAGACATTTTCTGGTCCATCTGCTCATCCAGATCATTTATATAACCAACAAGCTGTGTATCTGTGTATGTGTTCATTTTTAATTTTTAATGTTTGTTCTGAACATTTTCAATAACTAAAACAAAGACATGTAATATTATATAACATACATAATTACCATAATATTTTTAATGGTCTAGAAGCGTTTATCATGTCCTCATTTTCACAGACAAATAAAATGTATATCGTGTTTTTATTGTATTATTAAGCTGTGTATTTTGAGTGATCATTACTAAATCAAAACAAGTTTGATTCATATTACTTGCATACAAACCAGAAAACTGATTTGTAAATAAGTAAAAATGGCTATATTTTGCAAAGAACTATTCAGTTGTTGTCTTGGCTTTGCATTGAATAAATGCTGGCAGAGCAATTAAGAAATGTTCTTGGACACCGCCGACGTGTTGTGTCCCATGTTCATTATTTTTGTCTCTCTCTTTTTGTCCGCTTCGAAGAATCTGGACAATCGGACAACTCCAACCAGCAAGGAGAAGCGGACATCAAGCCTCCGCCCAACGGTGAGTCAAGCTCTTAATTGCTTCCAATATCACCATCTCACGTGCACGGTTCATCGTTCTACAAATGCTTTCTTTCGGCTGACGTCACCAGAAGTGCCGGCTGTGTTTCAAACAGGTCGTAGTTCTCAAGTACAGAACGTCCAGTTTTATCTTACGATCCAGGTCAGATAAAATCAGTGTTGAATATTCTTTCCCATTTGAAACAAAGTTTCTTTCCTGCAAACCGTTCACATCTGACGTGTGCGTCGGTTAGAACTGGCTACAAAAGTGGCATGAAATCCCCACGCTACACATTCGACAACCAGTCGGCCGGCGGCTAACAGATGGATCTGTGGGCGAGCGGTGCTCTCCCCTGAAGGAACGATACTGTAAGCCTTTATATTTACGCTGTTGGGGTCGCATGCACGCCCAGGCCACAATCACACAAACACTGAGCGCGAGGGAAAGCCATTCCACGTGAGTTTATTATAGCCGGCCGGGCCGCTGGTGACGGAGAGCGGCGGAACGCTCATAAATCACTCTGACGTGATTGGCTGATGGGAACCACATGGCTGCGGCGTTGGGCTCATGCGCCATCCTCACTGCGGTTAACCGGCGCTCGCACACACAAAATACACACGCGCTGACCTCAGCCCGTACTACGGATGGGTGTGGAACCGGGGCCCGTTTACCCGTTCTGCCCACACACACAAGCCGTAAAAACACACACGGACACTTTGTATATTTGTATGTAGTGCTCAGCACACACTGGACAGCTGTGTACACACTCCATTTGTGTGATGTAAAGCATTTTTTGTTTTCTCATTAGTTGAGGTTTCAGGAATTGTAAGTTTGGGTATAACCTGTTTTTGATACGGAGAACATAGGTCAGCTCACTATACACTCCTTATCTGTCTATGACAATCACACAAGTTTCTTTTGCAGTGTGTGTGTGTGTGTGTGTGTGTGTGTGTGTGTGTGTGTGTGTGTGTGTGTGTGTGTGTGTGTGTGTGTGTGTGTGCGTGCGCGTGCGTGTGTGTGTGCGTGTGTGTGAGGTGCAGAGGAGCAAATATGTTTTTTTTTTGTGTAAGTGTAGCGCAGGGATTTCAGGTCTGTTTTAGGTTATAGAAAATCTTGGGAGCCCACAACTGTAATCACGGCATAGAATTAAGTTTACGGGAACGTTCCAAAAATGAAAATTCTGTCATGAACTAATCTCTCTCTAGATTTACAAACCTGTGTAGACTCTTTGTTTGGTCGCACACGGAAGGATATTTGGAAGAAGGCTTGAAACCAAACAGTTCTTGGAGCCCGTTGACATCCATAGTGGGAAAAATAAAAATGGTAGTCAAGAATATCACCTTCTACATTCTTCAAAATATCTAATCTTGGTGTTCAACAGAAAAAAGTTTTTTCAACTATGGTGGTCAATGTGTTCATCAGAACGAAGAAATGCAAACTCTCCGTTGAGAAAATGATGATATTTTTTTTTATTTTTTTTTATTTATACATCTGAAGGGCATAATCCCTGCACCATCTAAACATTCGACAGCTGTTAGATGTCACATAATGTTTAAAAACTCGTTTTTTTGGCTCTCCCACATTCTTCAAAATATCTTATTTTGTGTTCATCAGAAAAAAAGTTGGTGGTCATCGTGGTCCAAGAACTGTTATGAGCTTTCATTCAAATATCTTTCTGTGTGTTCATCAGAACAAATACATGTTTACGTATTTGAGAAAACTCAAAGATGAGAAAATGATGACAGATTTAAAAAAAATGTTTTACTTTACACATGTGAAGGCCGTAATCCTTGCACCATCCAATCACTCGACAGCTTTAAGATCTCACATAATGTTTGAAACACACAACCTGTAAGTCCGATTAAAAAAAGATTTGTTTTGTGGGTTTGTCTTTTTCAGGGCACCTGAGTTTCCAGGACTGCTTTGTGACGTCAGGTGTGTGGAACGTGGCCGAGCTGGTCCGTGTGTCACAGAGTGAGTGTTTTCATCAGTACCAGATGCTTGAGTCCGATTCCACTCCAGATTGACTTTTTGACAGACACAAATAAAAAACACAGTCCTCGTTTGCAGATTTAAGGAATGTGTTGAGCTGTCATGGTGATGCATGATGGGATTGTCTCTGTCTGTGTCTAATTTAGCACCAGTTGCCACGGCAACCGGACCCAATTTCTCTCTGGCCGATCTGGACAGTCCGGGATATTACAACATCAACTTGAGTCGGCGCTCCATAACGTCCACACCATCGACCAGGTACACACATGAACACACATGTAAACTTGTCCTGCTAGACTTTTAGAACTCTTACATTTAACTGATCTGGATTCCGTCTAGCTGTTAGAAACAATCTTGCTTCTCTTCTTGCCCATCATGCAAGCATTTACATTTGTGTCTACCTGTAGATCCTCTCACTGTTCTCTCACTGGTCATTTCTCTGCCTTTGTCTTTTTCATCGTTTTGGTTTTTGTCTCTCTCTACCTGTTTATTCCTCTTCGCTCTGCAGGGCTGAGATGGAGTTGTATGCCAGTCTCCCGCGGAGGTACCACACATCACCTGTTCTCTTCTCTTCTGCTGCTTCGTACTGACTTTTCTCTTCTGATGTTTCATTTTACATGATCAACTTGTCATCATAGATTTAAAGTTAGATAAAACAGTGGTTGGTGTTTAATAGTGTCGTTCGAAGATCATGTCAGGTGTAACATGAAGTTTGATAAGGTCCCTTTCAAGTAAATCAATTCAAAAGAATATTTTTGATAAATATTAATTTTCATTTATTAATGTTATACGTATTATTTGTTCAATATTTATATTATATGTTTGAATTATAAATTAATAACAGAAATAAATGTTAAAGTAGATAAGTGACATAATCCTTTAAAAGTATTTGTAAAATAAATACATTTGATATTTATTTGTTTCCATGATTGTTGAAAGGAAAATCAATTACGGTTTCAATAAAATTTAGATTACGAAGTCACAGTTCTCCTGTCTATCAATGTTAGCTTTTAATACTAATATAACAAGATTGTCATTTTTAACACGATAATTAAAATCTCAAATGAAAGATTCCCAGTAAATATCACTTTAAAGATAAATATGAAGGAAATAAAGTGGATTTATACTTAATTTAAACGAAGTTTTAAGTTTTGTGATGAAATCATCTCTCTCTCTTTCAGTTCCAACAAGCGAAAGTCAATTGATGACAGTGAAATGGAGAGCCCGGTGGATGATGTCTTCTATTCGGGTCGTTCGCCCGCCCCAGGAGCATCTCAACCCAGCGGATGGCCCAATGATGTTGATGCAGGTAGAGTCACCTGACCCCGCACCTCGACCCCTCTGGCTCCTTTTATTGGCTCATTGATCTCTATTCACTCTGATATCATGACATATTTTTTATAATAATTGATTTAAATTGAACGACTGTAGCCTTAGAAGTAAAGAGAACAAAATTAGAAGTCTGGACATTAAATACGTCATCGTCCTGTAATAGAATTGAATTAGACCTCACATCTGTAGGTGATTCACATTGAGGGATAGCATCAGAGCCAGTGTGAATGGAGCCAGACCTTCTCTTTATTTCCCTTTCGTCCTGTCATCAGTCCGTTCATTGCTCTGCCTTTCTTCTCTCTCTTTTCATCGTATCTTTCCATCATCTAATGCTTCAGCAGACTATAAAAAATTAACCTTACAGGGGAAAGTAAGTGATAACAGAACATCTTTTAGATGAGCTAGAATAAGTGTTTAGACTCTGTCTAGACCACGCTGTCCATCATAATGTGTGTGTGTGTAGAGATCATGACACAAAATTGAAGTTCTTAACACTGAAATACAAGTGTCTGAATAGAAGGTGTTTATGTAGATGTAAAATATCTGTCTTTTGAATAGATTTAAGTCATAGCATATACAACATATATTAACTGAAGTGTTACATTTTTACAAATATAATTCTAGTATCAGTCAAGACATTATCTCAGCGTTTTCATTATTGGCTGTTTAATAATCATATGCCTTAATACAATTTAGCACGATTTCTGTGCTTCTGTGGCAGGATGTTTAGCACAAACATCCATTAAATGTTTGCTTAACTTCTTGAAACTGAAACCATGGAGTTGTGTCTTGGCGGGGTTTTGGCGAGCCATTGTAGCCTGTATCCCCTAAATAATTTAACATAAACATTGCCATAAACATTGCTTTTCAAAACATGTACATTCAAAACATTCAAAGATATTTTGAAGAATGTTGATACCCAAAAACACAAAACCACCAAAACAATTCTCAAAAGGTTCAGGGTGGATTGTAATGACAAATATGAACTTTCCCTTTTACTTTGAGGACAGATATGGACTGGGAAGTGGCATTGCTTGTGTTGGGTTTTGATGTTGACCCACCCAGACATTTATTTTTAGATGAATCTGATTCGACAGGTTGTGTAGTGTACCGTGGCATTGTACCGTGTTGTGTATTATACTGTATTCAACAAGTGGTCTTCAGGACACCCGTCTCTCTTTCTCTCTCTCTCACTCTGATTGTTAACACTATTCTTCTTTTCCCTGTTTGGGTTTTTTCAGTGCAGCACCATTTGGCCAGTATGCAGGAGAGGAAGATTAAACATGAAAACGAAGGCGTGCAGTTTCCTTACCATGGTTAGACCACATTACCCTCATATTTATATTTATATACAGTATATATTTGTATGTATATACAGCTCACACAGCTGTGTTCTGTATACCTGTATGCATCACACCACGTTCCTCTCGTCTGATTCAATGTTACATGGTGCTTTGATTTTTGTTCGTACATCAGAAATGCGTGTGTGTGTGTGTGTGTGTGTGTGTGTGTGTGTGTGTGTGTGTGTGTGTGTGTGTGTGTGTGTGTGTGTGTGTGTGTGTGTGTGTGTGTGTGTGTGTGTGTGTGTGTTTACATGCTATAGGATTTTTTATCAGATTTTTTATCTTATATGTAAACCTACTCCAAAAATCTTCTCTATGTTTTTGATTGCAAATTCAAGCTTGATAATTATCAGAAAAAAAACGTTTGCGTTAAGTTATTAAACAATAATTTCTTAACAGTAAAACTTTCTGCTTAAAATGTAAGAATCATGTTTATTTAGTTGTAAGCTTAGTAGTAACATCATTTTTTTAATGCAATTCCGTTTTCTCTTTTTGTGATAACTATGAAAGAAGTTTCTCACAATTCGAGCTGTTTCTATTAGAAGAAAAAAAGACCCAATCATAAATGGTTTCTTATTTCATGTCCAGTTTTTGAAAATACAAGATTTTAACAAAAAACATAGTAAAAAGACTTTACAGAATCATGCATTTTTTATATTTATGTTTTGTTTATATAATAAACAATAGCCAATAATAATAAAATAATACAATACAATTTATTTTAAACATATTTTATTTACATCGATAGTTTATTTTATTAGAATTTGAGGATTATTATTTTTAGTTTTCATGTTATTTGCACGCACACACACGCACGCACGCACGCACGCACACACACACACACACACACACTTAATCTAGAGAAACATGTGTAAATCCCAGCAAAAATGCCAGCATGCTCAGGTGCTCCGGGTGTCATGGGAATACACAACACACACACACACATATTTACATTTATCCCACAATACCCACACACACAGTCTGCAGGCACCAGAGCTCAAGTCCAGATGGCACCTCCGTGTGTCTACAGCGACGAGAGCCGCTGGGTTACAGAAGACATCTGTTACGCTGATGACGGTGGTGATGCTCGAAGTGTGTGTAAGTGTGTATGTGTGTGTGAACCGTGTTACGCTCTGAGGGTGATTCACTACCTGAATGAAGCTTTGGCAACGCTGCAAGGTGACAATGTCATTTATCATTAAATCTGGTGTCGCCGGCATACACAGCCGTTTGTGACCCCGCTGCTACTTTGAATCGGTGTGAATTTTTTAATCATTCCACTTTTATTTTAGCATAGACATTATGCAATCTTTAATTGATGTGTATAAATGATTTTCTAGTCCTGGAGAAGTTTTGGCTGGTCAGAAGAAGCAGTAGTTTTCTATGAGGATGGGTTGTGTTTGATTCAGTCTGTGTAAAGCTGATACTTGTATATGTGTGAATGTATGTGAATGTGTGTGTAGCGGGACAGAGCGTTATATGCAGTCTCTGACAGGTCAAGGTTTGTTTGGCGGCCAGCTTGTTAGCGTGGCGCGACTAGAAGGTCATGGGAGCGTTTGATTGGCTGCCAGTCTGAATGTCGTGGCTGGCACTGAACGCAGGAGTAACACATAAAGATCCCTGTACACACACACACACACACACACACACACACACACACACTCACACATACACACACACACACACACACACACGAGAGAGAACACACAAATTTCTGCTTTAACTCTAAAGGCTAATGTTTGGTGATTTTGTTATAGGCACGTTCTCAGACACATATGTTTACATTCATTTATTCGTTTTTTTATTTTATATAAGGAGTTTTTTGCTTTGCACTAGAATACGCAATATATAATAATCTAATAACAATATCACATTCTGAGTTCCTCAGAATTTCTATTAATGTTTTTGCTTTTATAAATGTCTAAATGTTAATAGATGCAGCTTGAATTGCATCTTTTATTTTAATAGTAAAAGAAAAAATATATACATGCATATACATGTATATATTTTTTTGCATTAGAATAAATATTTATGTTCATACAATATCAATTTACTGTGCAATTTAATTTGTATCACATGCATGCATGTAGTTCAGAAAAATAGAAAGGATTAAATTTAATAAACAATTATACGTAGTAAAAAATTTGGGTGAAAAAATAGTTCCACATGTACATTTTTATAAGAAATGTATAAATACATATGTTTGTAAATACAACATTAATATGCACAGTACACGAATATTACACGTGTGTGTGTGTGTGTGTGTGTGTGTGTGTGTGTGTGTGTGTGTGTGTGTGTGTGTGTGTGTGTGTGTGTGTGTGTGTGTGTGTGTGTGTGTGTGTGTGTGTGTCTGTGCGTGCTTGCGTGCGTGATTGAGCGTGCCTGTGTGTGTGTGTGTGTGTGTGCCTGTGTGTGTGTGTGCTTGTGTGTGTGTGTGTGTGTGTGTGTGTGTGTGTGTGTGTGTGTGTGTGTGTGTGTGTGTGTGTGTGTGTGTGTGTATGTGTGTGTGCGCGTACATGCAATTGTGTATATAAAAAAATATTTATATAATTACATACTCTACTAACACACAGGCACTTTTTCTTATGTACACTTTTTGCTGTTACTTCTGCGGTCAGCCACAGTTTTCTAAGATTTTTGTTATGTTGTACAACAAGCACATGCAAATTTTGGTTTTAGACACATATACATATACATATATGTGGCCCTGCCTATAAAACCTAAATTGGGTATTTAAGTCACCGCTTATTATAATCATTTCCTTCAAAGGCGGCCACAAGACCGATCATAAAGTCTTTTTCCGTCCATCCTCGACGTATTTGGCCATGTACCCGCCGTATATATTCATCCACCGTGTATTTGCCAAACTCTAACAAGCAGCCCTGCGGCCTCCCTTTGACATTTACAGAATCAGGAGGACACATTAATGCTCTGTTATATATGTGAAGAGCGACCCGGCTTACACTCCATCCTTTCATATTCCTCCCTCACCATCCACACATCACGCTTCCCGTCCGTCTTCTTGGGTTTGGGGTGAGGGTTTATATCTGCCACTTATACAGAGCGGCGTGTGTGGTTCTCGTTTTGGGTGAAAGCTCCCCAAACAAACTTTGTTTAAGGTTCTTTTATATGGCTGTTTCGACATTTATTTATTGACTCATTTCAAGCGCTGATTTGCAGAAGATGAGTTTTGATAGGTTGTTGTCATTCATGCGGCCGCACATTTTCCAAGCATTCTCGCTGATCTAAACGCAAATGAGTCTGTAAACGCTTTCAGTCTTTGGTGTTAACGGTTAACAGACTTCATTTTGTTTGGTACACAATAGTGAAGATACTTTACTCAAGTATCTGGGCTTAATCAAAGTGTTTCTACTTTGGAAAAGTTTTCTTGACAATGTTATTTTACTTAATTCCACTACTTCTTAAAAAGACATTTTTCATAAATTTTACCCCCAAATAAATTACGTCATCATTTCAAACCTGCATGAATTGTTCCCGAAAATGTCCCCGTTGTCTACCAATATAAAACAAATGCATGTCTTTTTTAGACATTTTTCAAAATACCTTCTTTTGTTTTGTAGTGAAGGGTGAGTAAATAATGACACAATTTTAGAGAACATTATGTAAATACTTAGTTAAGAATGTGATTTTATTACTTTGAATATTTATGAAATAATGGCGTAAAGATTTGATAAGCAAGTTTGTTGTCCTCCTCTATTTGTTTGTTTCTTCATTCTTTGCGTGTTTGTGTGTCGTTTTAAAGGACTTGTAGTCCTTTCTATCATTTGAAATTAATATAAAGAAGATCTAGAAATGGACGCTTAATTTCTGTCGTGTTTCCTTTATGTGATGTTTATCGGGTTTTATGATCATAAAGCTTTGTAATATTAGTAAAATAATATTTTTAAAATTGATTATTATTAAAATTAAATTAAAGTTAGTGAGATAAATTATTTAAACAGCCCCATATGCTTACTAATAAATTTAAACAAAATGTTGATATTTATAAATTTGTATTGCAGTTTTATGTAGAATTGACCGGATTATTATTATAATTATGGGGTTCCTTGCTGTTTATTTTTCCTACCAATAGCTAAATATAAATCCTTTTAAGACCAGACTATTGTCTGGATCCTATAGAGAACGTTCTCGAGAGCCCGTCCAGACCCTGTCCCGCTTCAGATCAAAGCTCACGACCCGACTGATTGACTTCTCTTTACCTGTTTAGAGAAAACAAAAATTAGATGTAATGATATGATCATCAGCTGCTCATTGTAGATAAGCTCAATTGTCATAGATGGAGATCCCTGTTTAATTAAATCCACATCTCTGTTCTGCCATTTTGTTGATCCCATCCCACCAGGGCTCTCGTCGCCTGGTTCTCTTAAGAAGCCGGGGAAATTCGATTTCAACGCTCTGTCTGGCCATACGAGGTCCGCCCGCATGCCGTTCACCCATCACCCGCTGCCCATGCTGGCAGGTGTGAGACCAGGTGAGAGATCAGAGCCCCTCCCACCCCCTCTACATCCCTCCCCCTCCCGTTCCTGCTCCCTCAGGCTCTCGGGCGAGAGCGTAGAACGCGGTGGGGTTGACGAAATTTGGCGAGCTGGTTGTTTTGTGATGTAGTCGTGTTGGGCGAGAGAGCTCGGGTTCGAGGGTTCGCCGTCACACCCCACCGCCTCACCCCTTCACCCACTGCCCTGTGCGAGGATGAGATGTCTTGTAGTCTGTCTGTCTTTCAGTGTGGACTTTTGAATTGAATTTCCTTGTTATAAAAATATGAAATTATTATCAATATTATTTCCTTTAAAAATAAAACTCAAAGCAGTTATTTACAGACAGACTGAGACGGATGGACGGACAGGCAGACAGATCTGTTGTTGTGTGGTCGTGTGTTGTTTTGTGTTATGTTTTGGGGGGGTAATTTGTGGCACCATTTGCCTCCATCTTGAAGCTTTGGCTCCATCTCTTTCCCTAATGGGATTAAGGGATGGATGATGAAAGAGTGAAAGAAATGGAGGGAGAGTCTGGACGGCAGAGCTTTGGCTTGGAGCGTCTGGGTTACAGGGAGCTTCTGGATGTTGGCAGACTGTACCGGGCAGCTGGGAGTCCTGGTCGGCCTAAGGAGAAAAGATCTCGATCCATTCCTCTCGCCAAACAAGACACGCTCTCCATGTTGCTCTTACTACGAAGCAGTTATCCAAAACCCCTGCGTGTTTATATCAATACATTTTTATTTCCATTTCATTCAGACCATTTCAGATGCACATTGAAACGATTCTTACAGTTGGAGTCATTTTTTCGTGTCGTGTGTGTTTGCGTGTGTTTATGTGAATGTTATCACATTTTCTGGTTGTGTGAGAAAAGATCGAACGATGCAGATGTGGATTTAATCCAAATTAGTTATACTACGGACTTCTAAAAGCTAATGTTTATTTGTTTATTTTATAAATAAATAAATATTAATATTAGAATATATATAATAATATATTTTAGAATAAATAAAAAACTGAGTGTCTTAAGGATGCCTTCGTCACGTTTTGTTCCACAAACGTTCTCAACCGTTCAAAAGTTTTGGGACATTTGCTCGCCTGTGAATAATTTTTTTTATTATAATACTAAAATGATGTTAAAAAAACAAAGGTAACTATGGTTATTATGTTATGAAAAAAAATTAAACATGTTATATTTGATTATCTTCAGTGTAGTCTAGAATGACAGAATTTTTTTCTTCTTTATTTTATCAAGCAGCTTCTTAAGATCTTACCCTGAGATGCTTTTAAAGAATTTTAAAGGATGCTCTGTCTATTCTGCACTATTGGCTATTCTTCCTCTAACATTGAGTCAAAGTCAAAGTTTATTTCTTACACATTTCTATTAAATGAAAAAAAAAAGTTTCGCCCTTATCAAAATATGTATGTTTGCTAAATTCTATTTTTGCCTATAAAAATAATTTCAGATATGAAATATTTTTGGAAATACTAAGAAACATTTCACTCAAGTGTCTCATGAATCATCTCTCGTCTTTAATTCTTGAAATACTGGTACCTGTATAACATGACTAACTCTCTCTCTCTGTGTTTGTCTGTCTGTCAGCAGGAAGTCCCCGTGCTTCAGCTTCCTCTCTGCACTTCCCCTCTCCCGCCATCATCCAGCAGTCCGCTCCGTATTTCACCCATCCCACCATCCGATACCACCACCATCAGGACCCTCTCAAAGAGTTTGTGCAGTTTGTGTGTGCTGACGGATCAGGACAGACCAGCGGCCAGGTAAAGGGAAAGACATCGTACCGAGTGACATCTGTTTCTGTAACATGAAATCTGTCTGTTTCTTGTCTTTGAGACCGACTTCTTGGTCATTTTTCTGTATCTTGTTCTTGTCTGATCTTGATCTGTAATTCTCTGTCCACCTTCATGACGAAACCCGACGGCACAGCCGCTGATATCTCAGCACACTTGTTTTTTTTTACGCCCAGGTTTCCTCATCTCACCTCTTCATCCATGCTTCTCATTTCCTCCATCTTGACTTTCTCCGCAGCTTCCTCACTGCCCCGTCTGTGGTGAACTCAACACACAAACACAAGCACGACAAGCGAACATGCATCCACCATCATTTTGGTTATTTCCCAGGACATCTCCGCCAGCCACCCCATCTTTCAATTTTTTTTCCCGTTTTGACGTTTGCGGGGTGCCGGCTTTGTCCGCCCTCCTCACCCTATTTGTGTCGTCTGCAGCCGAACGGAGGCGGCCAGAGCAAAATGCCGGGCTCCTTCTTGCTTCCTCCGCCCCCCCCTGTGGCGCGTCCAGTGCCCCTCCCAATGCCAGACTCTAAACCCAGCAGCACGCCCCCCGATGGTGGACTCACCTCACCCACATCTCCGTGTAAGTGACCCCAACCAAACTCCAGATCGGCTGGGAGAAGGCGAGCCAATCGTCCAGCCGCAGCCGGGCATGTTTGTCCCATCAGAAACCAACACGTTGACATCTGTAAAACAATTTTTCTTGAAGGGGAAGCGTGTCATTTCTCGACCTATTTCGTTATAATGCACAGGACCAATTGTGAGGTTGTGTCAGTAAACATTGGCAAAACTTATAAATTGAAGTGAATTATTTGTTTAACTGCAAACAAGTTCCCAATAAAGGAGAATCTGGCCATTTTGGTTGTTCGTTGGTGTAGAAATCACACGCTTCTCCTTTAAAGAAACCAATTGGACAAAAATGATTTTTTCACCCTTGTGTCATCCCAAACCTTTATGACTTTTTTTTTTTCACTAGAAGAAGATATTTTGAAGAATGTTGGAAGCCGAACCGATTGGCTTTCATTGTATCGACACTTTCCCCTGACACATTTCTAAAAATATCTTCTTTTGTGATCCACAGAACAAAGAGTCATGAACAGGTTTTGAGCCGCATGAGGTTGAATAAATGATGACGTTTCTCCGTACCGCTAGGCCATGTGTTGATTTCTTGAATCTAAAGGATTGCGGGTCAGAGCATCCTCTGGTGCAGCATCAGTTGGTTTCGCAAGCATTAAATCTCACAAATTTTGGGCAGTTAAAATGGACTCTTGATAAATGCATTTGATGCGATGTGAAAGGTCCGAATACACACTCTACTCATGCCTTCACTCTTTCAGTTGCTTTGATTTCAGTTTGTTTTGCTTGACTTTAAGTTGTTGGTCGGCCTGTGGAAATGGGCTCCAGTGCCGGTCAGTGCATACACAACTTGAGCGGTGTGTACGGACTGATCTGTGCGCTTCTTTTGGGTCTTTTGGACAGGAGATGATCAATATCGGGGTGGAAAATCAAACATGAGATGTTCACTCACCACACACGGGGCACTGGACGGAGCGCTTGCCTTTATTTTCCTCTTTTCTTTCATCTTCCGTTTTGCTTTCGTCGTCTTTCTTGTTTTTATGTGTTTGGGCCCAAACTGTCTTTTTATGTGTTTATATGTTGTACGACACAGTGAACACACCAAGGAAAAGTCAATCATTTAAAGGACAAAAGTACTTTTTTCAGATACAAACATTTACAAATTCAAATATTTTATAACTTGACAAAGTAAGAGACTTAAGACATTAAACCTTGTATTCTGAAAGAAAATGTTAAAATAAAGTTTATGGTTAAAACAAGCAAAAAAAGTTGGTTGCGAAAAATAATCATGAATTGAGTACAAAGATAAAGCTTAATAGAATTAAAAAGAATGTTTAAAAGAATTAAGTTAATCTGTTTTAAAAAACATAAAGAAAAAGTTGTAATGTAAAGACCCAAGAAGAATATTTAATATCAAAGGTCAATAAAAATATTCCAATTTAAGAGATTGTATATTTGTACTTTATATTAAAAAAACATTTACCTAAAATGTGAAGTTTAGCTGATGTGATTCACAAATGCAAAATAAAATAATTATATTGTTAATGTGTCAAGGACAGAAATCTCATTTCCTCTAGGACAGACATAAACATATTTGAGCATTGAATTAGACCTATGAAAATCAGAACATAATTGGGTTTGTTGTATGAAACAAGGTAATGAATCATCTTAATGTCATCTTTTTATTATGAAAGCGTTAAAGTGCAGATATATCAAACTCATCTTATGTTTCGTTTTTATCACAAACACTTCCTGAATACATTTGATCTCCATTCCAGATGAGTCCAGGAAATAAATGTGGATCCTCAAACTGCCCTAAATTTGTGTAATGACTTCAAACCTGCAGAATCACAAACATTTAAATTCTTTTTTGCGTTTCTGATCTTCAGTCGTGTGAACCAAGAACAGTCTAATATCCTTAATTCTCACTGTTCACGAAAATAAGACTGGCCTTGCTCACATTGCATTTATTAAGAGTTAAAACGATCTAAAGTGAAATATACTAAAAACGTTTTTTCATCATTCTCTCTCTTTCTCAGCATACTCCTCGTCAGGCTCCACAGCTCCCAACAGGTTTGTCAGCATCGGATCACGGGACAACAACTTTCTGAACATCCCCCAGCAGACGCAGGTCATTTTACTTTTCATGTTCGTCCTGAAAATGTGCTTAGATGTAAAAGTGTTGGCTTCCTGCACCCTATACCACGATGCCCTCTGCCATCTGGAGCGGCCCGAGCTAACTTCAGGATGGTGCGCTTGATTCAAGCGTTGCGAATGTGTGGCGGCCTCATCGTGCCTCCTTCATCACCCAGTACACTTTACTCATTAATGTGTAAACCACATCCGCCTCGGGCCAGCTCCCTGCTTCTCAACACATGGTCACCATCTGAAGGTTCCTCTCGCTCGCTCTTCTCACCCCTCTGCTGGTCCATCTCCATGCACTCCAGAATGTCTTTTCGGTGTGAAGGTTTTCCGTTCTCAGGCTGATTCTTGACCCTCTATCGCCCTCTCTTGCTATTAGATTTGTTTTCCTTCTCTCCCATGGCGACTCTTTTTCACTCTTTGGCTTCGTCCAGCTTGCACATTTTTTCCAGCCGTTGTGTATTTGCGAGAAACGACAGCTCTCATGTGGCTTTGTCCGCCGAATCACATCGTTTTATTTCGTTTTACCATGGATCTTCCAAACCGGACTGTAAGAATACAAGCAGTAGTTGCAAAATGGCATGTGAGATGAAAGTGAGATGAAGTGAGAAGGAATAAAAAGTTCTTGTGTTCTTTGTTCTGCAAAATTCCTTCTTCTGTTTGTCAAACGTTAGTTCTTCAAACATCACAAGATCACTCCAGAGGAGCGAGAAAGAAATATGAGACGGACGGAAGAAAGTTTCAGCACGGCCCGCTAAATCGAAAAGTCACGTCCTGACCGTCTGGTTGCCCACAGCAACGAGACATGATGTCACAGACAGTTGAACTTGAACTTGGGGGGAGTGGTCATTGCCAAGGATTACAGAGGGATGATGGGATTGGTAAAGGGGGGAGGGGGTTATAGCTTAAAGGGGGAGAGTTTCTTGGCCCGAGTGGCGGTTGGGCCTAAGCCCGGGGCATACGGGGGGTGATGGGACATGATGGGGTATATGTGTGACCAGTGAGGAGGGGAGGGGAGTTTGACACCCCATACAGTCTTTCTTGCTCGAGGTGTTTCAAAGCGTCATCAGCGGTGAAAACGTAAAAATATGAAATCGATACTTGTGACACATGCATACCAGGGCTGTGCAAATGTAATCGATTTTCACATTTTATCGAGGCTTGGAGTTTAAACAATTATTCAGTTTTGCAGGGATTAAGTAATTTATCCATTTGTTATGTTAAAAACAAATATTTAAAAACAATAAAAAAAATAAACATGAAAACATCCATGTTTACGTCATTTATATTTATTTTAGAAATATAAAGTTACATTCTTTTAATTTAGTTTTAGTATTTATTAATTTATTGACACACTTGTTTCTGAAGTCAGTTGAGTGTTCGTGTTAAATAATCGTGATTATCATTTCGGTCATAATCGATCAGCCCTAGTAACTTGACTATTTGTTCCATCACACATTTTTATTTAATATTATCGGCTTGGCTCTACATGTAATGTTAAAAATTTTTGCTTAACTTAATCTCGTGAAAATGTGTATAAAAGTACTTAAAAATGTATGAAGTCATGCAGACCTCTAGTGGTGCTATGAGGAAAAGTTGCAAAGAAGTAAAATCATCATGAAAGTACATTTTGAACAATGTTAAAAACGGTCTACAACATCATATTGCCATTATTATTCAGATTTAAAATGAAATCATATATTGTGTAATAGAATGTTAATGTTTTACATTTCTGACGTTGATGTACATTGTTGTATTAAAAAGTGTTTTTATGTGTCTTTTTCAGTCATGGTTCCTTTGACGAGTCTCGCCTGCCACCAGTCGACATATTTCGGAAGTTTCATTAACAAAAAAAGAAAACGTCGTATATGAAAACCCACAGCCCGCCCTCTTGTGAACACACCTTAGAGTATTATTGGGTAACGTTCAGCCCTGTTTCTGCCAATCATCAGATGACCCCGCCCCCCCAGAGACTGTAGGATGACCTCAAAAGGTCGGGCACTGACATTCACCTCAACACGAGAACCAGCGGAACAACGGCATCTCGATAAAGAGACAAGGATGTCGTGTACAGTGACTGAAAATTCCCTAAAAGTGTTCGACCCCCAAGTGTTTTTTCTTTCTTTGTTTTTGCTTTCACAGGCGATGCGAGGTGATCTTTAAATACTAAACTAAACCGAGGCAGAGTTATTGCACTACAGAATGCGAAGAGCACTAGTTTGATGTGCACTATTGAACGCGGCAAACATTATTTGCACAAGGCGGTGGAGAAAAAAATAAACGGAAAAAACTACACGGACACGTCCGGTTCAGCCTCAGTGCCAACTAAACATCAGCAGATAATTCTATTGGACCAATAATGCCAACAGCACCAACCAGCAGGCCTCATTTCTAAAATGATTTGTTGAGGCCCAGATAATCAATTTATCGATTTGATTGATCGGTTTTTCTTCCAATTCAAGCCATTTCGTTTTTTTCCAAATTTGGGCCCTAAAAACAACGCCACTTCTGTGTATTGTTTACTAAAACGTCTGTGGAAAGAAGGAACTTGTGATGTCATAGACAGTATCTGTTTTCATTCGCTAACGTTTCGTCACGGCCGTCACAAACGCACGTTCGCACGCCATCCTCCGCAGTTTGACGATAAAGGGAAGCCTTTACAGAACGGCAGTCTTCATACGTAAACATTCCCGTGGAACGGGCCCAGGTCACGTCACTTGATTCGTAAACGGCCATCTCACAAAATAACTGGACTGCCTGAAGCACGTATCTCAGCGCAGGGAAGCACCGTTGCCGAAAGGCGGCCGTGTCGACTGTCCGGTAGAAAACAAGACGCGAGACGGCAATGGTCTTTTCTTTTCTAATCAAAGGAAGTGCCTCTGTATTCCCATTATGCAATTTGTTAAACATGAATTCAGGTTATTTTCTTGCATATAAGCTATAGAGGAGCGTGAAATTTTTATGAGGAAAAAAACAAGTGTCAGCTTACTAGTTACAAACATCTTTATATATACAGGATATATCCATATATATTTATATATACATTTTTTGTTTCTTTTCTTTTCGCCTAATAAGCTCAGTGGCAGTCTAGTTATTTTTTGACGTATGATCATGAGTTATAATAAATCCGTTCAGAAGTTCAGTCCCCCGTTCTGCACTTAAAGGGAAAAGCGTTTCGGAAATCAGATTTCTGCAGAAAGCGTTACGTATAGTGTAGAGACAGGAAGTGTTTGTTATTGCGAAATTAAGTGTGTTGAATGAGCCACGTGCAATGCCTTGAGTAGAAACTGTGTTCGTGAGTGTTAGCGGTAAAAAAAAAAAAAATCGTCTATTCTAGTAAAGTCTCAACCGCCCGGGACTCTAAACGACAAGGCGGGAAGCGCGAGAGAAAACAGTACGTTTTGGGAATTGATTTTTTGTATGCGTTCTTTTCTGCTTTTTTAATGTTTACGTGTGAGGGTTTGTTCTCAATACTAAGGAGGGCTGATGAGGCAAAATATATCACAAAATAAAACAGGTGCTTTTTATGGATTAAAGTACATTCTCTATTATACGTCATGATGCGACAAACGTGTTAAATAAACTCTTTTTTTGTATTTGAGGAGGGGGGGGTCATTTTGCTCAAGGTTGTGACGAAGGGCCTTTTCCCTCCAACTTCTTCATGGCAGAAAATGTCATCGCTGAGGATATACAACGTTTTTTTTTCACACATGTAAACATATATCATACTATGCATTCCAGTTTTGTAGGACTTCCATGCTTTGGGTCTCCGATTTATGAACCGCCGTAGTCCTTAACAAACTTGAACGTTGCTGGTATTTTGTGCGCGTGGAAAATTTCGACGTCTTTGGAAATTCCTGACAAGTTCTTCCCTGATGACGGGAGAGGCTTTAACACAGCACAGATAAACTACTTTTGTAAGCCCTGTAAGCTAGAAACGGAAATTCGCGATGGGAACTCTTTTTTTCCGACTTGCGACGATCGAGGAAACCGGAACAAAAACGATGTTTTAGACATACGTTTGTGTGATTCAGAATCAGCAACCAATCAGAGCCCGAGATGATGAATACGCCTTGAACCCCTCCCCTCCGAAAACCGACTGGACCCGTGTAAATGACCCTAAATATTCGTTTTGTGATCTAGTGTTAGACTCAGAGCATCATAAAGGTCGTCCCTAAGAAGTGCCTTTTGTTCACAGACTCCATCTTGTAATCCCGAGTGGCCATCATAAAAAAGAGAAAAAACCCCTCATCTTCTTCCGCCAGTTCTTTAAAGCAGTATATATAGTACTAAAGCAAATCGGTGTGACTTAGTTCCTCTTTTATTGTTGAATTATTGCGAAAACTGTACAAAAAAACTGTCTTACTGTCTTGCTTTGACTTCTTCTGTAATCTCGTCTTTTGCTTCCTTTGGACACTGGAGTAGTCTATAGTTGCATAGCCATCTCCCTTCCCCGCGGCCCTTCTTTCTAAACGGGGGGGCTTCAAAATAATAAAACGAGTAATAAAAAAAGCAAAAAAAAGTTGAAATGTTGTCTGAGCAGAATGCAGTTAGCTCACATGTTATTCCTGTCTGTACGCTTTCACCTTGTATTCATACCGATCTTCCGCTTGTCCATTGAACAGTAAATGTATGTGAACAATTTTACGCCGACGGGCTCTGGTGGGATGTTTGCTGGAGAACCGAGTCCGACAGAGACCGACCGCCGAGGTAGAATAGGCAAGCCTGCGAATCTTTATTTATTTTGATTTGTTACCAAATTGAATTTGATTTGTACCGATATCACATTGGGGATCTGTATTGATGCACCTTTGCCATGGTTGTACGAGACCAGATATTTAAACGTAAAGTCAAGCACCTTATTGGACGGTTACAGCCCAGGGAAACAAAAAACACAACCAAAGCGATGCATGCCACAAAACCTGACCGATATTTCATTGATATGAAAACTCACCAGCAACAACAGCATGCATCCTTCCACAAACAAAAATATACAACTCTTTACAGCCACTTTGGCTACGATTATTATTTGGAAGCGCACAAAAAAAGCCATACTTTATATTTGCAATTGGTACAGCCGGAAAATATTTACTTTCCCTGGTGCTGACCGTCCTTTTTATTATTTTCTTTTACCTATTCTTGTGTTTGTACTCTCGGATGCGCTTAGAGTAGAATGAATCCTCGGCGGAGTCGGTCCTGATGGGACGTCCAGGCCCAGCATCTCTCTCAGCAGACACAACCCTCTCAGACCGCGGTGAAATGCATGTGTTGATTACAATTTCTTTTCCATAATAAGAAAAGCAGTTTGAAAAGAACAGCACCTTTAACTGTTTGAATAAAAGGATGTTCTTAACTGTAAATGTGAATGTCTGTGTGATCATTTTCATGCTGAATTCGCTGCAGTTGACCTGCACTGAATCATAAGTTCACAGAAGTTTTTTAAGGTCTCATGTGGTACTTACCTTGTGAAATTATTCGTACCAGCTTTCTTAGAACGTTTTATTAAATTAGCTGAGGTATTTAAACACATCACACAATGGACTTGATTTTAACATTACTTTTAAACATATGAAATCTATTTATTTTAAATATTAAAATAACTATTTTTAAGTCCAACAGTTAATTTCTTTAAAATGTACAAATATTTCTTACGTTTTTTTATGAAAAGAAATAATAATTTAATAAACTTATATTCATAATATAAACCAATATTTTAGTGACTTCAAATAAAAAAATGGAGTTGATGAGATTTTCTTTTTTTACTTACATATACAAACATTTAAACAGTTTATTTATGTAATTTTAAAGCTTTTAAATTTGATCTTTTTTTAAACTTTTCAAAGTACAGTAACACTTCAAAACCTTAAAGATTAACAAACAGTTTCTCTCCAAAAGAGTCAGATGACCGAACATCTATTTGATTTACCATCTCCTCATTGCAAATGAGCTGTATCCAAAACTAGGATCAAGTTAAAATGCCAAGTGTGTTTTCACACATTTTCACATTTGAATTACATGAACACAACATAAATCGCTTACATCAATAGAAAATATAATTTAAATGTTCAATTAAAAAGAAATGTAAAAATACATCAAATAATTTATAAAGGTCTACTTAAGTCTGTTGCTATTTGATATAGTATTTGTTACATTACTTGTCATTTACATTACATTGTGGTTTAAAGAGGTAACTTTTGTGACGAGATGAGCATTTTCTTTAAAAGAAAGATTTAAAAACACTTTGGGTCTTGAGCGTCTGATCAATTTGATCATATTGTATTCAAACCTCCTATCAATTTATTATTTTAATGAATTGCGGTCAACAATCTTCCCATATTTCAATGATTTATTAAACAGACAACATCTTTCATTTTAAAGATTTTTATAAAAATGAGAAGCTTCTTGATGCAATGCAAGCAGGTTAACATTATTCCTAGACTGTTTTTGCAACCGTTTATTTGAATTGGAATTAGATGATTCCAACAGGAAGATTTCATTTAATGTAAAGTATTGCAATGTAAAAGGTTAAGATCACCTAAAAGAATGTAAAGAACAGATACTTATCAAATTTGATGTTTGAAATCTTTGGGTTGTCTGAAGATGAATTGTATGACATGAAAACCAAGCAAATTAAACCATGAGCACAAACAATGCTGGGTAGACTAAAATTATCATTTCGCTTTTAAACTCATATCTAAAATAAATATAGCTTTGGATGTATTATAACTTTTATATATAAATTTGTTATTTTCAAAATCCACTTTGAAATACATCCAGATAATTGGATGGACATTCATCTTGTGGAGATGATGTTCAAAGACAAGGTGTCAAGTGTTTCACTTTCATCTTCTTCATATGTTACTGATAAGAAAGTTTTTCTATACAATGTTTGGCTTCAGATGCTTTTACATATTATTTTATCAGTAGATGGTGCCAGCATTTAGTGTTTTGAACACTCTCAAATCAAGAACCGCTTATCTTCAGTTCTCTTTTATCAGAAATAAATTAAAAAGCAAATGTAAAGAATAATAAAAATGATGTAACTGAGGGCATGACCAGTTCGGCAAAATAAAATATACAATTTTTTTAAGCTAGCTTTTTTTATGAATATAGTAATAAACGTGATAAAAGGGTTATAACAATCATATAAATCTGATCTTTGGGAAATCACGTGTTTTGTTAATACAATAGATTATTTTGATGTTTTAATGTTTAGTCGTGTCTGTTTCAAAGTCAACTCAAAATAAGAAATTAAAATGTTTTCAACTGATTTATTACAAAAAAGTCCATGTGTCACAACCAGCATAAACCTACTGATGATTATATTTACAGGCTAATGTCGGGAGAATTTTTATTTTACATATTGATTTGAGGACTGGTTCCAACATAAAGGGGATTTCTTATGAAGCTGTTATTTGAGCATTTATCAAAAAAGATCCTTTACTTTAATTGATGATTTGTGTAAATATTTCTATTTCCAACATTTACATCAAGCGCCTCAGAACCTTTCCCAAATTATTTTCATCTACAAAAATGTGTATCGCATGAAAACATGGCCAAGTTTGTTTATTATATAATAAAAAATGACAAATAAATGACTATACTGTACTAAAATTCACAATCCATATAACTATCTCTGAATTAACATTAAGTGAATACAAAGTAGAAGAATACAAAAATAACAAGAAAGTTAGTTAAAAGAATCTGGCTGGCCCGAACATCAGATTTCCAAATCAAGAGCTTCATACACGTACAGATTCTCCTAAATGCAGAAACATTCACTCATAAATGCCAAGGTCATGGGTTTCAACACAAAAAACACAAACTGATGACCCTTGAAACATAAGCACAATGTACATGTTAAGCGAGTGATCCTACATTACCATTGGCCCTCAGTAATGTGGCTGGCATCTTGGAAAGCTTCTCAAGCTTCCTGTGTTTATGCTCGATCTTGTGCATTAGTTCCTGATACCGGATGGTGAGTTCTTTCTTTCTATAGAAAACGTCATGTGTCAAGAATCAATGCATGTTAACAAATAAGGAATACATAATACACTTTACATAAAAATATTGTGTAGACCCAAAAATCAATGCAAAGAAAAAAATCAATGCAACAGTTTGTGCCTTAGAATTCGAAGCTTCTATCTCCATTGATCTGAGTATTTGAGATATTGAGCTTCAAATTTTTTCATTTCATATGGCCTCGTGCTTTTTTTCTGGTTCGAGTAGCAGTGCTTATTATTGTATATAGATGTTTTCTCTAGAGAACACGAGACAGGTCTAATTCCCTTCAAGAGATGAGTAAAATAATATACAATATTTAATGGTGCTTGCTTTTTCAAAGCTTGACCATTATTATCTTTGGGGAATTTTCTTCGACCAATTTTTGATACGCTTCTCTCACATTGTTTTTACCTAAAATGGGGATCAGATCCACAGATCCACAGATCCAGCTGTAGAGGAGAGCTGTGCTAAGATTTGTGATCAGAGGTATAGGGTTGTACCCCTGGGGCATGAGAGCCACCCGAAATGTTCCATAGACTTTCAATGAGAAGAAATGAAGCGATCGCAGCTCTGAGCGAGGATTTTGTTGACTCCTGTGCCATCACGTTTGAAGAGACTGGCAGGCTCTGTAAAACATTCCTCACAACAGGGTATAAGATGTTCGACTGAGGTGTAGGGCCATCTCCAGTCACTCCTTATGTTCCCATAGACTCAAATTATAAATCCCATAAATCCCATATGCGAATCACACTAAAGTGTCAAAGAGAAAATGAGATGGGCTTATTTTACTCATCTTGAAGTAACTAAGCCACGGCCACTGCAACCATTTACAGAACCCTAGTAACCGATCCCATAGACTTCCATCATAAAAGGACTAAATGGATGTCTTTGCCTTATAATATTAAAGAGACAAGAGGTTAAAGTCATGAAGCCACACCCATAGCAACAAAACAAAAGAACTTAGCAACCATTTAGCAACACCTATATCTCTACATTACAACATCGTAGAGGCATTTGTTCTTTTTAGTTTTAATTTGAAATAATATTAATTTAAATATCCTTAGCCATAGCAGCCCATAGCAACCGAACACATTACCCTAGCAACCGTTTAGCCAGACCTATACCTCTGCATTAGAACATAGACACATGGGCGTTAGTTAGTTTTGGAATATTATTATCAGCAAGCGTTTACCAAAACCTGTACTCTCATCGCCATAGAGATACATGGGTTGGCTTTTTTAAACATCTGGCTTGGGAAAACATCACTGCAATTGTGCAAGCACTGCTCACATTTTCTTCAGAAAATGTACTTATCTAGTATACGGTTTAATGTCTTCAACTATACAATAATATTGTCCACTGTACGGCATTAAACACATTATGACGGTGTCGTAAACACAGGAATTGTCAGCGAGCGCTTCTGGCTACAAATGGAGAGAATTCCGGTTATATTGAAGCTTCATTTGCGTTGAGCTTTGACCAAAATGTCCGAGAGAACCTTATAATTCTAAGGTGATAATTTGGCATCAATATTTCTAAGTTGTGTAACCTTCACACAAAAGTTAACTCATCAAACTATTGATGACCTGAGGGATCTTAACTGAAATATTGTTGTCCGACTAGACTTTGAAATCCATTGGTAGCTGCAGCATGTTTCTACTAAGCTGAATGAAACAAAGATCTCAGCGTCGACCATCCTCATCCTCAGGCGTCTTTAAGCGCTTCCTTCAACTGAATACTCCCCATCTCATGTGTCAGAAGTAGAAAAACTGAAAGTAAAGCTGCATTTTATCATTGATAATACAAAACACCTGTTCATATAATAGTCTTTTTAGTTTATTAAAATGACACGCTTCTCGCCTGTCTGCTCGTCGACCTGCTTCCACGTGTGACCCTGGATGAGAAAGCATTGAGTAACAGGCCAACAGCAATCAGTCGAAAGCCTTTATGTTAAATTTACGTTAGATTGTTGGTCTTAATCCCAGATACCTGCACTTGGGCATTCCTTTTCTTCTGTATTCGATTTTTCAACAAAGTCGACACGAATGTACTGAAGATCAGTCTTGGTGTGAAAGAAGATTACAAGGTAACGGCGGGCACTCTGTTACATGCACACATATACATGATATATATTCTAACTTACTTGAAAGCGACCAGGCTCTCTATGAGGATGAACAAGGCGAGGACAACACCAATCCATGGTGCACCTGTTAAACACACATTTAGACTTTTAAACCCCCATATCAAGTCATTCGAAACATGAGCTTTAATTCATTTGTTTGTACCGTTGTCTCTGCTGGTGTAACATATGCTCATCCAGT
>CM065671.1:15722696-15752696 GCA_033220385.1 Triplophysa yarkandensis | reverse complement strand
CACATTTTGACATAGAAATTAATATCTAAATAAGTCGACCTGAATTCACCCAATATGTATTGTTGATGAGCAGTACCCTGCCGTATTAACTATTTTAAAGTCTTTTTAAGTAGGTGTAAAAAACTACTGTGCTTACAAACTATATGATCCTGGCAAAGGGTGCCAACCTAACGCAAACTCAAAATCACTTTCGATCTGTAAAGCATCAAGCTGATAATGAGTCTTACCAACTGTGTTTCTATTAAACAGCTGACACCAATGGCAGACGTCAGCAGTGTCACAGCAGACCTGTCAGGGTCTGGAGCTCAAGCTCGAGTGGTGTGCTTCACCGCACATACAGCACTCAACAAGCAGAACCTGCAGAAGAGGAACCGCTCCACAGCATCATCAGTGACACTGAAAGCGTTCAAGGTAGGATTAAATTCTCTTTTAGTGTTTGCGATGAACAGGCAAACTGTAAAATGTAAATATGCATGTATTTTATCAGGCTCCTTCTCCAAACATGAGTTCCAAGCAGAGACAAAGAAGCTGCTGGATATCGTGGCCAGGTCCCTGTATTCTGAGAAAGAGGTAACATATTTAAGGAAAGGAACATGAATGTTGAGGATGCTACAAGGTTGTCTTCACTCATGCTTGCTCTGTTAGGTGTTCATCAGAGAGCTCATTTCAAACGGAAGTGATGCGCTGGAGAAACTTCGGCACAAGATGATCACATCAGGAGGAGAGGCAGCACAGATGGAGATCCACCTGCAGACAGATGCAGCCAAAGGAACCTTCACTATCCAGGTGTCCTGCACCAATAAAACAACATATTCAGAGGATGCATTAATAAAACAAATTCAATGGATTATGGGACATAGAACATTTGTAATTTAAAATGTTTGTTTTTGGTTTTTTTAGGATACAGGTATTGGAATGAGTAATGAAGAACTGGTTTCTAATCTAGGCACTATCGCTCGGTCTGGATCAAAGGTTTGCCTCATTGATCCATGAGCCTTAAGCATCTTAATGTGATTTCATGCTTCTATCATTCAGATTTTTTGCATCTCTCAGGCGTTTCTGGAAGCCCTTCAGAATCAAGCCGAGGCAAGCAGCTCTATCATTGGTCAGTTTGGTGTGGGATTCTACTCCTCCTTCATGGTGTCTGATAAGGTGGAGGTTTACTCCCGATCCGCTGAACCAGACGCTCCAGGATACAAGTGGTCCTCAGATGGGTGAGCGGAGTGAGAGAGTACAGTTTTAATGAGAAATCCGGTCTTTACACTCTATGGTACTCCTTTGGGTTTTGTGCCCATGCAGATCTGGAGTGTTTGAGATCGCAGAAGCTTCAGGTGTGCAGAAGGGGACCAAGATCGTGCTTCACCTTAAAGATGACTGTAAAGAGTTCTCATCTGAGGACCGTGTCAAAGGTTTGCCACACTTCAACAACCCGCTCACCTTAAACTAAAAGAAAATGGTTAAAGTATGTTCTTTGTTTGTTTTTTAGAGGTTGTGACGAAGTACAGCAACTTTGTCAGTTTTCCCATTTTTCTGAACGGACGACGTCTGAACACGCTGCAGGTGTGGGACGGAAATTGACATTGACTTTTGACCTCTCTGGAGCTTGGATGTTTCCTTTATTTCTCCCTGCAGGCGCTGTGGGTGATGGAGCCCAAAGACATCAGCGAGTGGCAGCACGAGGAGTTTTATCGTTACGTGGCTCAAGCTCATGATAAACCACGTTACACCTTGCATTACCGTGCCGATGCTCCGCTCAACATCCGCAGCATCTTCTACGTGCCAGATATGGTAAGCGTGAGATGACACAGTTAAGTCTTTGTGTGTGTCTGTTATCTCTAATGTGTTTGTTTGTGAAAGCAGAAGCCGTCCATGTTCGACGTGAGTCGTGAGATGGGATCAAGCGTGGCTCTGTACAGCCGGAAAGTTCTCATCCAAACCAAAGCCACAGATATTCTTCCCAAGTGGCTTCGCTTCCTAAGAGGTGAGCAGAACATCACATGTCATTTTGCACTTTGTTTTTTAAGGAGAAGATACCAAAAAATGTGATACCATGATCATACAGTAAACCACGATAAAGATTCATGGTGTGAAATTCTGTTCAGGTGTTGTGGACAGTGAAGATATTCCTTTAAACCTCAGCCGAGAGCTGCTACAGGAAAGTGCTCTGATCAGGTACAAACCCTGCATGTCCACACACCCTCCATCTTTTTCCTGCAGGTAGTAACAAACTTTTCATATCCTTTAGGAAAATCAGAGATGTTTTACAACAGCGGATCATTCGCTTCCTCTTGGACCAGAGCAAGAAAGATCCTGAGAAATACGCCCGCTTCTTTGAGGACTACGGTCTGTTTATGCGGGAGGGCATCGTGACCACAGCCGAGCAGAGCGTCAAGGCACGATCTATCTTCTTTTCTGGATATGATGTCGTATCTCTGTCAGTTTTTAAATGTTTTAATTGTGTTGTCACAGGAGGACATCGGCAAGCTGTTGCGCTTCGAGTCATCCGCTCTACCCGTCGGACAGCAGACCAGTCTGATGGAGTACGCCTCTCGTATGAAGGCCGGATCCAGGAACATTTACTATCTGTGTGCTCCGAACCGTCACCTGGCCGAACATTCACCATACTTTGAGGCCATGAAACAAAAAGATATGGAGGTGAACACATACACAAGTCGAATATCACAAGGACCTTGATGAGCACAACATTCCTGTAAAAAATTTGTGTTACCCTAATATTAAAATCTGTTATTCCCTATGTGGCTGTAAACCTGTTTGTGACTCCTGTGGAACACATAAGAAGAGTTTTTGAAAAATGTTTCAGTGCGTATTTGGTCTTCATACCTGGAAGTAAATGGGAAGTCGAAAAATCTTTTTTGTGTTCTGCAGAAGAGAGTCAGTCCTACAGCTTTGAAATGACACAAGGGTGAATTTTGGGGTAAACTATCCCTTTAAACGATCACGTAACAGTTTGTTTCTTTAACATCAAAACACTGAATTCTAGGTAACCAGTTTAGATTTCAAAGTGGGATATATGGTCAACCTGGCATTTCTGTGGTTGTTTTGTGACCGTCTGGTTCTTCCGGGCAGGTTCTGTTCTGCTTTGAGCAGTTTGATGAGTTGACGCTGCTTCATCTCAGAGAGTTTGATCGGAAGAAGCTAATCTCAGTGGAGACTGACATTGTGGTAGATCATTACAAAGAAGAAAAGTTTCAAGACGGCAAAGCAGGTAAGAATAAACGTTATTAAGTCACTTCTAAGACTTCAAACTTATGTGAGTGCTGGATGGTGCTGATGCTGATGATGGTGTCACTGTATTGTACAGAATCTGAGAGGTTGACAGAACAGCAGACTGAAGATCTGATGGCCTGGATGAGAAACTCGCTTGGACAGAAAGTTGCCAACATCAAGGTGTGCACATTCACACAGATTTCACACTGCATTAATCATAAAAAGTGTTTTTATTAACTCGGATGTGCTGCGGTCCTCTTTTCTGTAGTTGACCCCCCGTCTGGACACACACCCAGCCATGATCACGGTGCTGGAGATGGGAGCCGCGCGTCACTTCCTGCGCACGCAGCAGCTCGCCCGCACCTCAGAGGAGAGAGCGCAGCTCCTGCAACCTACGCTGGAGATCAATGCTGGGTACATAAAACATCACAACAATGGAGAAACATTTATACGTCACGCTTGTTTTTGCTTGTTTCTGTAAGATTCACATAAAAATCTTTTCTATCCAGACATGACCTGATCAAGAAACTTAACTCTCTCAAGGACACAAACCATGAACTCGCTCAGATGCTTCTTGACCAGGTGAGAAACCTACAGGATAACCTGCACCTGTTTCACACAAACGTCAAAAATAAAATTATATTCTAACTGCGAGTAGATTAAGGTTGTTTGGGAAATTAAGTTGAAATGATTTCTTTTAGATCTATGACAACGCCATGATCGCCGCTGGACTGAATGATGATCCCCGTCCCATGATTTCTCGTTTGAATAAGCTGCTCACACAAGCTCTGGATAAACACTGAAACACATCCCGCTGGACTCAGTTTGACCGTCATTAGAGCTGTGCACGGCTTTCCTTCATCACCTCATGCCCTGAACTTAACATCATATATACTTAAAATATAGAATCTGTGGCTTTAAATGGAGTCTGTAAAGTTAGCCACGTGTCCGTCTGTACTGAATGTTACGGATGAAGAATCTGCCGAACTTTGCTTTAAAGGTTTGACTCTTTTAAGAGAAAACAAACTTTGTGAGATGAAATAACAAGTGTTAATGTCTTAGTAACGGTCTCTCGTACAAATGTTTGTCTGCACACATAAATTAAGGTGTACAAAATGTAAGTTGTGGGATCTTTCTAAATCTTTTTCAGTTTTGTTTATTTATGAAGGTCTAAAAGGACCTTCCAGTTGTTGCGAAGATTTATGCAGTTCTTTCTTTTGTATCAAGGTCATTTTGGGTCACCTTTGACTCTTATGGATGTTAGCGGGGACCCAAAACGGCCCATTAAAATATCATCATCTGTGTTCAGCATTACAGAGAAATACAAACCGGTTTTTCATCACTGGTTACATAGAAAGCAATATGAACATGGAATTTAATACATTTAATATTAGTTTTAAACATGTTTTGTGTGTTTTTGTGACTGACTTAAACGTTCATGTATTTGGACATCGATGAGCACTGTTCAAAGCAAAATCTGTCTATATCGTTTATTTTTAAATGCAGAAATGAAAAACACAAATTATAAAATCTCTAATCTGGCATTAAATGCATTGAAGATTTTTCATGTGCCGTAAAACGAATAAGTACGCCAGCATACCCGTACAACATAGGGTCTGTAATCTTTAATATAGAATGTCCAAATACTTTAATATGTATTTTCCAGCATACTTAATTTTACTAAATAATCATTAAAGACTAAAGCTAAATCTTATAACAAAGTCAAAAGTTTATTCATTTATTACTCACACAAGGTTGTAAAATGCAATAAAAGTGGTTCATTGCATGTGCTTGTAGTTTGGTGATTCAGACAGAAGGAGGCGCAGCGGAGCCAATGAGAAAACCACACTGCGAAACTCACACATTTACATTATACAGATCATACAATTAATACATTTATACTTAAAATGATGAAATTCAGCATAAGATCAATATTCTGCCCTTTTCCATTATATCATATTTTTATCTTAAGTATTAAATAATTCGATCTCATTTATAACTGAATCAGGATGAATAAAACATGTTTAATCTTTCCTTAAAGACATCAATTTAAATTCCCAAGAGACTTAAAGACGATTTGGACTTGACTGTCCCAAACCTTTCCTTCTCTCTTTTATATTTTGATTTTTTTTCTATACGATTTCAAGCATTACAAACTATAGTTTTACATATTTTACAACCATTCTTCAAAATATCTTCTTCGGTGTTCTGCTGAAAAAGTCATAAAGAGTAAATGATGAGAGAACATTCATTGGTTAATGATCAAGGTGTTTTAGTTATTGATGGAGCTCCACCTTTATAAGATTGCACTTTTTAAAGTCTAATGCAAAATATTACATCAGTGTTTGACACACAGAGGTGAAGAATGCAGCCAAAACTAAACATGAACTTTCATCATTTATCTGAAATAGCATCTATACTGCCCACTGAGATATTTAAAGGGAAACTCACACTTATTTTCAGTTGAACATCCAAAAGGATATTTAGAAGAATGTTATCAAGTGAAATTCCTGTGCATAATGAAAACCCATGACAACCATAGCACAGCTATCGTATTTTTCAAGATGTTTAATTCTTTGAAAGATTCTTTTTTAATTTTCTTTTTGTTTTTACTTCTCTGTTTGTAGAGCTATGGGTATCAGAAAAGCGCAATATACAAGAATTGTTATTATGAATAAAAACAAAGAGTTATGGGGTGACTACTATGGAAGTCAATGATGTCCCAGAAATCTGTTAGAAAAAAAATCTTCAAATTACCTTTCTTTTTGTTAAGCAGACAAAATCGTTTGTACGAGTTTAGAACTTTTCAGAATTGTAATTGCTTCTAAGAAGCCTTAGTAAAAAGTAAAAAAATAAAACAAATGGAGGAGTTCCTTATCAGCTGTATTAACTGTAACCTCTAGAAAGGTCCCATTGAACAAATGTTTTTGCGGAAAACCGTCCCTTCTTACATTTTAATGCACAAATATGAAAAACAAAGAGACATTATTTCTGTTGCACACAGTTTATTTAACAATATGGTATATAAGTACGAAACAAGTTCTTAACCATCTTTTTTCATTTTATTTACAGTGTCATTGAGCTGATGATTTACATTAAAGAATCGTTCAACTTCAATTCAAGTTTCATGGAGAAAGAAAAAAGAGGTCGACTGAAGAACTCTGAAGAAATCAGCAGTCAGACGAATCTCCGGCCTCTTTAGCAAGGCGGAAGGGGACATCATTGATGTTTCAGAGATCAAACGAGAAAAAGAGGAACATTTCTTCTACATCTTAAGCAACAACTATTGTATTCAGGCCAATAAATTAACGTATTTGGGCACCTTGAAAAATAAGAGCAACTTTTCACCCTTTGCTCGTGTTCGTGTGTGTGCAGTAGCCAAGGCTTCTTTTCTGTACAAATGAATACAGGTCCTCTGTACAAACTCCACAGTCTGGAGAGAAAAAGGCTGCGCGTGTCCTTTTCCAAACCTGGTAAATGTGAATACAGACGGGAATGAGGATAAATCGTGATCCAAATTCCACACTTAATATCTTACAGTCCCTAAACAGCACACGCACAGAGAAAAAAATGCATTTCGGTTTGCAAACATACAAAACAAAAGTCCTCAATAATAAAATCAAATATTTTGCCTTGAGAAATTTCATTAAAAGTCCATAGCTCAAAACAACACCCCTGCCCGAGAACAAAAAAAAAACAACAACAACAAATTAAAAACGTAACACATGGACCAGGACTGAGTTACAGCTGGTCAGACCAACCCTCCCTAAATCCCGCTTTGTCATTCTGCTCTTGAAACAGTAATCTGAATCCTTCCAACAGGATAAAGCAAGTCCACTGGTTGTGTAAACCTTTTACAGCCCGTTGAATTTGAACACAATGTGTTCTGATGTCCTTCAAGAATGTCTCTTAATGCTACAATCCCTCGACAAACTTCTCTAACGTGTCTCCTGTGGTGTCCCCGACCATGCTCAAGTCATTGGTCATTCCTCCGCGGTTTGGCGTGTTTAGCTGAGGAAGCATAGCGCTCTGTTCAGGTGTGCACAGGTGAGCCTGGTCAATGGGTCCAGGCATGGGTCCACCGAGGCTCGGGTGAGAGGAGCCGGAGTGCAGGGTGTGCTGAGGCGAGGGCTGTGGCTGCATGCGTGGGGACGGGCTGGAATGTGGTGGCTGTTGGGAGGGGGGACGGGGCGATTGTACGGGGGCAGGTGACCTCACCTGGTTGCCCAGAGTGTTGGCCATGGCCTGCTGTTGTCCTGCAAGCATGTGGGGTTGCGGGCTCATGGAAGCAGCTTGGGCTGGCGAGCCCATCTGCTGCTTCAACATCTGTTGCTGCTGCTGCTGTTGCAACAGGCGCTGTTGGAGCAAATTTTGTTGGGCATCCATGCTCATGCCTGCCTGGCTCATTTGAGCCATGGGTGGCATCTGACCCATGGGCCCAGCACCTCCTTGCATGGCCATCTGCTGCTGCATCCGGATCTGCGAGTAACTAGCAGCGCTTTGGGGTTGCGGGAATCTCTGTCCCGGCTGTATGGCTCCAGGTTGTTGCTGCTGCTGTTGCTGCTGCATCTGACGCATGAGCTGGCGACGGAACATTTGCTGCTGGTTTCCGTTGTGTGCAGGGTTCATCATTTGTCCCTGTGGTCCGAGGGTCGCCATAGCCTGTGTAGGGGGCTGTTGAGGCTGCTGGGGAGCCATACCTGGTCTCTGCACGGCACCGGCCTGCATAGCCGCCATGTTCTGCATTCCTGGCTGACCTGCGAGCATGGCTTGTGGATTCTGCTGCTGCTGCGGCTGACTCGACTGGTACTTTGCCGTCCGCTGTTTGATAAACGCAGCCATGAGATGGGGGTTGGACTTCAGGATATTGAGAACCTGTTGCTGCTGCTGAGGAGAACTTGGTGATTTTAAGGTGCGCAGTAGATCTTGCAAAGCTCCTGGGGCTATACTACTGGCCACTCCTCTTTGCTGCATGCCCTGCTGCTGAGGGGCCTGCTGCAGGGCTTGCTGGGGAGGCATGACGCCCTGCATCTGCCGCGGCTGCTGCTGCATTATAGCACGCTGCATCAGCGGAGACTGCTGTGGCGTTTGCATTACCTGTGGCTGCTGTGGGGCCATGGCCATCTGCTGAGGGGGAACTTGTTGCGACGGAGGGGCCTGTTGATTCTGCATGGGCCCTTGCATCCCTGGTCCCCACTGGCCAGGCTGCATGTTCTGAACCATCTGAGGGCCGCGCATCATCTGCATTGTATTCATCATGCGGGGTTGGTTCATCGGCATGCCGTTCATATTCATTCGGTGGTCTTGCTGCTGGAGCTGCTTGTTTTTGGTCATCATCTCTATTTGTTTGGCAACTTTCATTGCAGCCTGCTGCTGTGGAGAGGGCTGTGGCTGCTGTTGCGGAGGCATGGGCAGAGGGGACTGCTGCTGGGGCAGAGGCGACGACTGGGGTCCTGGTTTTCCCTGGGACCCTGGCGTAGGAGGCTGGCTAGGAAAAGCCTGCACCATTGAAGCCACGTTCTGATGTGGCTGTTGGGGTTGGTTGGCTAATGATGGTGGAGCCTGAGGGGTGTTAGGCTGCTGCAGCTGCTGAGGGTTGGGTGTCCCTGGACCTCCTGAGGTAGTTGGGGAGGGCAGACTCTGAGGCATCCCCCTGCCCTGCTGCATGAGCGCCATGCGTCGCCGCATCATCTGCGCCTGCTGCAGGCGCTGCTGAATCTGCTGCTGTCGCAGCTTGTGCTTGATATTGAGACAGAAGGGCACAGGGCACTTGTTCTCCTGGCAGTGTTTGGCATGGTAGCAGCACAAAGCGATGAGCTGCTTGCAGACGGGACAGCCACCGTTGGTCTTCCGCTTGCAGCCCTTGGTGTGCTGCACCACACGCTTCATCTTCTGGCAGGATGGCAGAGAGCAGTTGGCGTTGCGGCACTGACAGGCGTGCACCAGCGATTGGATGCATCGTTGAATGCTGAGGCGGCGACTCTCCTGTGGGCTCTTGTTGGCCTCGCTGCTCTGGTTGTTGCTGTCGTCGTCCAGGCCCAAACCCCATTTCACCATTTGGTGCTCATGACCCCTCGAGTTGTAGCAGTTAATGCACAGATCAAAGTCCTGCAAGAAACCAAAAGTATTAATAATCCTAGAAAATAATCAATACAATAGTCATGTTTCTCACACATTAGATTTTCTTAAATATATCAAACCCAACGGTTGTGTCAAAGTTAAACAAAAAACTGACCTCGCAGACGGTACAATGCCAGCGTGTCTCTACGTGGTGCTTGCACTCATTGCAGGTGTACACGAATCGATCCTGGCCTTGATTGTGTAGCTCCACCAGCATGCACATTGTGCTCCATTTGCAACGACGTAAAGAACTGAACTCCCAGTGCTTGTCTCTGGCTAGCGTCAGGAATGCATCACGGCCATCCATCAGATCGCAGGTAAGAAGCGGGTCAGGATCCATGATCGGAGGCAGGGTGTTGACCGCTGGTCCAGCATGCAGGTGGATTACAAAGAAGACCTGAATTTGATCAAACAAAAGAGGTTTAGTCATAAGCACATTAGCAGAAGAAATGGTATTCTCTTCCTAAGCACAGAGTCAAGCCCAACCTCTTTGTGCTTCTCCATAGTTGCATAAAGCTTTTGGGACAAATCATTAGCTACATTCGGCATCCCAGGCTTCTTTTTGTTAGCGCGGCTCATGCTGCTCTTGTTCTTGTTTGTCTTTTTATTGTTCTTCTTTTTGGCGTTCTTGCTGTCGGCTTGAGTTCCCTGTGGAAATGGACAACATTATAATCAAATGCAGATAAACTTCTACATCAATTTCACGTATAGACTTTGGCTTTCGGACTCACCTCTGTTGTCTCACAGGACGCCGTGTTTTCCTCCTTTTTCCTCTCCTCCTCTTCTTGTTCCAGCTCCTTAATGCTTTCTTCAAGAACATTAGGCCAAAAATCACCCTCAAAGTAGGGCAGTTCATAGGCACTTGTCAAGCGGTCCTCTGTGGCCTGCTTGAATATGTCCTGTGCAATGCAAAGTATGAATGAAAACAGGCTCACAGAAAATCTGATGAAAGTGTGAAAGTGTATTCAACATCAGAATTGAATAGCAAGACATTTTGCATACCTTGTAGTCATTTATGATTCTTTCCGCAAAGGCCTTGTCAAGCATCTTGCGGTACCATTCTTGGAGCCTCTTAGGCTTGGGAATCTTCTGATCCGGAGGATGACAGTGGAAGATGTAGTCGTCGCCTTCGCTTGGTGGGCAAGCCCAGATATGACCAGTCACATACCTTTAGTTCAAAATCAGTTACATTAGTGTCATAATAAAAACATTTTTTTGAAGACTTGAAAATAAAGTATGACCTAATGCAAACCTGTCTGCTATTTTTAAAGGCAATATTGCAGTTTGCCTTTTCAGTGAAATAAACACACGATGAGCTTACTTATGGTTGATTTGGCATGTGGGCTTACCCAAGTTTCCTTACATACTCCAGATAACCGATGAGGATTTCATGGTAAACTGCAGTTCTTAGCAATCGAGGCTTGAAGAAGTGAATACTGTCGAGATATGATATGTATACCCGCCTGGAAAGAGATATGCAAGACAATATATTTAGCTTTTAGAAGACTTATAGTTTGATTCCCAACAAATGAGTTTTTGTGAACAACACTACCTGGTGTTGGGAAAAGCACAATCGGATCCATACTCCTGGACATGCATGCCAAAAAAACACACATCCACTCCGTCAATCTCCTCGAATGCGAAAAGTGCTTTGGTTCTGTAGGGAAAGCTTTCTGACATGTCCCCTGAGTCAACAAACCTGCAGAGAAATTAAACGATACACAATTAAAACTTCCTCTGGGTCTTTCTAATTCCAATATTAGATTATTTGTATTCCTCTTAGCGACGGTACCTGGATTTCATTCCTGGTTTGACCTCTACGGTCTTGTCAGAGCTGGCCACCACCCGTACAAACACCTCTCCCGCTTCAGGGTGATTCTGCCTTTTCAAGTACTTGTTCACCCGTTCTTCAATGTACGAGCCCAACCGTGTGGTCTGCAACCCTGAACACGACACATAATTAGTTTACATTGTGGCAGACAGTTAAAAAGTGTAAAGAATAAACCATCAGAGGTGCTCACTCTTAGCAGAAAACTTGTTGTCCTTCCGCGTTTTTCCTGACTTCTTCATACAGTTGTCACAGATGAAACTACAATGGGAAAAAAACAGCAGTTGTGAGGAACATGTCCTAATATTTTTATAGTCAACTGCACAACAAAAGAAAAATCAGTAGCTTACCCTGATGGCCAGATAACATCATAATGCAGAACGCAAATCTGATGCATCTTCCTGCCGCAGTCTTTACATTCAACAAATCTGCAGGACAGAGTTTTTGCTTTTATTAAGCATAGTAAAAAACAAACAGTACTTCTTTCAGAAAACGGATGATAACTAGTGACTCACGGTTCAGGGTCCAACATGTCATTTTTCTTCTTTTCAAACTGCTCCTTGGATATCATACTGGATATGATAGATGGTAAGATGTATTATTATATGTGATCAAGTTAACACATCAACACACAAACAATTCTTGCTGTTATCAATGTAGAACTCGAGTGTCTAGGAATAACGTACGTCTGCGGCTGTGCCGGGTCCTCTCCCAGGGTAACGCTGTCGCCCTGGATCTCGTTGAAACACTTTTCGCAGAAGTGATACCTGTCGACACAAGGCCATATTTGGGTGAAATGAAGTCAGCACACATGAGCACAGAAAAACGGTCACACAGAGAACAAGAACTCTATCAAACAATGACGCAATTAGGGCTGTTCAATTATCTAAAAACTTAATCGAGTTCTAATTATGGGTGAAGCAGATACATAATCATCAAATGCCATAACAACATCTGCACATTTGTGTTCCTTTCTGTGTGATTAGACAGTAAGTTTAGTCACTAAATACAGATGTAAATCCACAATTGTAAAATTTCCAAATTAACATGTCATTATGATATTGTTTTTCACTTTACGAAATAACTCCCACAATTATTACTTATTTACATTATAATTTATTTTTTGAATGTTTAAAATGTACCATGTAGTTGTTTCACAGAACGATAAAACATTTCAAACCTTCAATGTAAAATCTATTAATTGTCAATAATGATTGCCATAACAAAATCAAGGTGAATATTCAACAATTATGATTTTCGTCATAATCATGCAGTCCTTGACAGAATGCACTGTTAATTCTACTGCAATAAAGATTAGTTCAGAGATAAATGACAATATGCAACCATAAAGATGTTGCGAACACAAAGCATTTAAGATAAAAAAAGTTTTAGGACAGTATAATAAGTGCAATGAGACAGAAGCAAGATGCAGCTCACACAGGTCACATTATAGAATATTAATCGTCATAGATGTTATCTGTTACCTGTTTTGGTAGCTGTAATATGTGCCATCTCTGGATATGGTGCAGAGCTGTTTTCCATAGCAGCAAAGTGTCTGAGGTGAGAACTCGTACTGTGGAAGACAACATTGAATTGTATATTTCTCTATTATACCATCTTTCAAAAGAACCAAAAGAGGAATAAAAAAAAAGGTTAAGATGGTCAACCATTTGTTCACCAAAATACTGATTAGCAAATCTGACTACTGAGTGCAAAAATGCAGTTCTAACCTTGCGCCCACAGCAGTACCCCAGTCCCTGCATGACGGGGTCAATCTCTTGCTCAAAGACCTCAGCTAGCTTTGAGCAATACTTATAGACTCGAGATGTCTTGCGGTTGTAGAGCCAGGCATTGTTAAACATGAGCCAGATGTCATCCACGTACTGCCAAGGTTCTTGGTACTGTCCGGTGTCCAGCTTCCTTTTGATGGTAGAAAGGTCAATTGGGTTCTTCACGATATCAAAGTAGTCCTAAGGAACAAAAGTCCAAAATCCATTAAATCACCTTTCAAACTATGACTATTTTAATAATGATTATGTATATTTACCGGAATGCCCAGAAGGGTGGGATCCACAGGTTGGCGAAAGGGCAAGGACTCTGGGTCTTGCCGATACAGCGCTTCTAAAGTGGGCATCAATGCCTGTCTGAGCTCCTCTGGTTTAAAAACTGCAAAGAAAGGCAAGATGTTACACAACCATCAGACTACACATACTGAAACTGAAGTGCTAATAAAAAAGATTAACTACTTTTCTTCCGTGATTGGCCGGATTGACCCGAGGGTGTGGCGTTGGACCCCTCCTCCTCTTTGGGCTCGGTTTTTGTCTCTGGTTTCTTCTCCTCAGTCTCCATCGGTTCCTGTTTAGGTTCTACAGTCTCTAGCTGCTCCTTCACAGGTGGTTTGACATCTTCTTCCGGCTAAAACATTGAAAGCAAAGTGAAGATTGTACAAAAGCTATGTAAATACACTTAACTAATTTGAAAAGGTTTTTGTAATGTCACACCTCTATCTTTATGTCAGGCCGCTTCTCAAAGCCCTGCTGGTCCTCCTGATGCTCAGTTTTGGGTTCAGCAGGCAAGTTGTCAGGCAAAGCCTGCTGAGAGTGAGTCTCAGCCACAGACGCGGGTGTGGGAACTCGGTTATCAACGCTGGCGGCCATCTGAGAAAGCTGAAGAAGAAAGCAGAAGTGGCATGAAAACATGCAAGTAAAGCAGTTCTCAACAATTGTTGTAGGTCTCTTCTGACACTAGTTCAAGACTTGACAAGGCTGTGTTTGGTTGTCCATTCTCACCGGAGTGCTGGGCTGCTGTGTTTGTACAGAGTTGGGCTGCTGCATCTGCATGGGGGGCTCAGGCTGGGACTGCAGAGGCGTGAGCGGGTGGGAGGGAGCAGGGGAGGAGCCCAAGACTGAGGGAGGGCGGGGCAAACCGCTTGGGATGTGGGTAGGCGTGGATTGGCCTCCAACAGAGGCAGGTGTGGAGGGCTGGGTCTGGAGCGACTGGAGGCTAGCGTTGGCTGCAGGGGTGGAAGTTGGAGGAGGGGTGGAGCACATAGCAGATTGAGGGCCAAGGGAGCCCACAGCATTCAGGGTCAGGTTAGCGTTCTGCTGAAGAGGAGAGGCAAACTGGCTCAGATAAAGCACCTACACCCTCAAACAGACTTCAACCCCACAGAATACGCACTTCAAACCATGAGCCATTTTAACAACAAACTCCTTACCTGCACGGCAGCTTGTCCAGATTGCTGTGCCTGGTTTACGTTAACATTCATGCCTGTTGCTGAAGCTGGGAATGACGTCTGATTCATGTACTGGTTTTGATTGGGCGTTTGGCCAACCATGTTGTTAGTGTGACCTCCCATCATGCCTTGCGTCTGCTGCATCCTGGAGGGAGACATACCCATCTGCAAAAAAAAAAGATGATAAGCAAACAAAAAAACGGTCACAAGGAATTTTTTTGGTGGAACTGGACACGCACAGCTGGGACATTGCCCATGCTCATCTGAGAGGGGTGGGTCATAGGGGATGCTGGCCGTGGTGCACCTACTGGAGACTGGGACATTTGCACATTCTGCATCGTCACAGGGTTAAACTGCCCCATACCTGCAGAGAATGAAGGAAATATAGATTTCAGAAGAACTGCCTAACACAAACTTTGGAAAAATTCAAGTACAACCCGACCGGCATTAATGAGATCAAGTAAAGTTCTTAATTCATTAAATATTAAAGTGCTTGTGAAAACATGAAAAAAATTCAAGATTTTGTATTTATAGTGATGCCGAATAAAGCTTAATACCGAACAAAGACACAATACCTTGAGGGACTTGCATGCGGGAAATCAAATGATTTGGCACATTGGGCATCGGTACGGGTCCATCTAAACAAAAAGGTGATATTTGGAGATTAAAACGATTATTAACATGCAGTAAATGCTGCGGATGCCAAATTGAAACACTTACTTGGTGGCCGGATTGCTTGCCCGGGTCCCATAGCATTGGCCTGGGGAATTCCAGGCTGCTGTGGACCCTGACCACCAATGGGAGGCTTCGATAGCCTGGACTTCCTCTTCTCCTCCAGCTCCTTCTGGATTTTGTAAATCTTCTCAGCCAGAAAGTGGTAATACTCATCCTGCAAACACAAACATAACACAGGTGTCTCTTGATAAGCCTAAAATCGCTGCTATTAAGGACATTTAAACGGACTGTGATGCCTACCCTGCTGTTGGCAGACTCGTACATGTCCCCTTCGACCTTACGAGCGTAAGCGACCAGGTTCTCCATCCGTCTGTCCTTCAGTGCTGCAGGGTCTGGTGTGGGAAATATGGCTTGAACTCTGCCAGGGGTTTAGAAGAGAGTGTAAGAGAACTGTTCTGACAACGCTTCTAATGAAGATATATGACTTAATGTCTGACTCACAGTTTATGCACTAGGTGATTCCTCAGGTCCTGAGTGACATGCTCATGCCAGGGCTTCTTCATGCCAGGCATGGAGAGTGGCGCAGCAGTTGGAAGGTTCCCCGCGCCACCCATGTTCGACCCATCAGGCATCATCTGACTGCGAGGACGAGATCACATGTAATTAGCTATTGACAACATCTTTCTATTTGACATCACATCCTCTTACTGCTTCTGTCTGCGTAGTTTTGGGAGTGAATGGTTGGGGTTAAAGGTGAAGGGTGAAAGGTGAAGAGACTCACTTGCTGCTGAGGGATGAAGGGAGAGAGGAATCAGAGTGAAGGGTCGTCGGATCTGCCAGACCGTTTCCACCCATGTTCATCTGGTTAGTGCCTGAAGGTGTCATGGGAAACCAGACAGGGGTTACACGTGAACACCACACGCGTGAGGAGCACAATTCAACAAGATGTTTTATGCAATGAAATTATGCCTTTATATGCTTATCAGAATCATGATCCTGTTTTCATTACACAATTTAAGATATAAGACTCACTTAAATAATCTGATACGCTTGTTTATTAAATATGATGGAGAGATGAAGTTAATAATGAACAAATACTGAATCATTCAAGATACTTACATGAACTAGAATAATTTAAGAAATTAAGGTAATACCTAATGCTGCCATAGTGCGCAGTTGCTGCTGCTGGGTCGGCTGCTGTCCTGCCACCTGAGTCTGCGCAGCCGGCTGGTTCCCGTATGGCAGGCCCAGTGCTGCGTATGCCCTTTGCATTGAACTGGGGTCGATGTGTGTGCCGCTGCTGATGGCTGGTGCGGCGGGCTGACTGGTGCCCACAGGACCCAGAGGAGCCTGCATGCCAGTGTTAGGGGAGCTCAACATTGCTGCAAAACACAAGCAAATCAAGTTTTAATGTACAAAAAAATGCTATCGTAAATAGATCTGTAACTGTTTGACCATCTCAGATCGACAATTAAGTGAACATTACATCATCTTTAATAACGTTCATATTGGTTATAAGAAATTTCATATTTGAAGCATTTCATTTAAAATCATTTCCAATACTCGTTTTTACTCTACCTTAAGGATGTAAAATAGGTTTCCCATGAAGTTTCCTTCTACTTTAGCAAGTAAAATAGCTTTTAACAGTAAAGAGTGCTAATAAATTAAAGGGGCTGCTCGATTATGACAAAAATTCTAAATCACGGTTATTCAGCACAATTATGCATTGGCATTGAAATATGAGTCGGAGAATAGATAAATAATTAATAACTACAAAATATCTAAATAAATAAATAAAAAGCTAGATTAAGATGAATTCAAACATATAAAAAAAAAGCAAAAATGATTTTTTTTTCAATTGATTGTTTTGATTTTATAACTGTAAGAACCAAAAATGAAATTGTTAACAATTATTGCACAGCCCTTATTCACAAATTCACAGAATGTCAAACTATTCTTAACAATTAAATTTAAGTCAGTCTGAAAAAATTTGTCTAAATGCTGACAAAAACAGAATGAATAATATCCATAAATTTGGCAGAAATGTCTATTTAAATGCAAACACAAGCTGTATTCTGAGAAGTGTGAGTGGCAGCAGAGAGCAGAGCTGCATGAGACACAGAGAACGTGCTTCTGTTGCCACTACAGGGGGATTTAAACGAGTCAGCGTTCCTTCATCCAATCAGAGAGCAGAGCCTCTCCGTGCCACACCCCCTGTGATAAATGATGGGTGGAGCCCCTCCCCCGTGGTGTCAGATTACAGCCCTGCTGCCTGCCGGAATCTGCAGCTCCTTCATGCTTTCACACAGCAGAGCTGAGCGCGTGACCTACAGGGGGCAGCACTCATCTGAAAACATCAACTCAACAAACCCAAACCTAACCATCCAATAAAGATGGAAATAAGTTATAAAAATATAATAGAGTTAACCAGTAGAGTATAAAAGTGCTCCTGTTTTTTGCTTTATTGCTTTTTTATATTATTTTAGTTTTATCATTTCTTTTATGTAACTTTTATTATCATCCTCTTGACGAAACATGGACAAAAAAAAGAACCGCATTGTACCAAAGTACAGGTGATGAAAAACATTGAACCATAATCGTGAAGTGTGAAACAGATCTTACAAAAACGTACAAATAAAAGCGTTAATAATACTAATATAAGTTTTACTTTGAGTGTAAAGTAAAATGAGTTATTTAATGACAATGTCTAGGACTTTTGCCTAAACATTCATTTTATTAAAGGGAAGGTTTAATGATCAATTGATTCACTTTTTAAAGCTTCGAGGAGTCAATGGTGTATTATTTCTTGTCTGATAAAAAAATCAAATGGGCATTTGAAGGGCATTAAAGCGCAAGTGCAATTAATCTTAATCAGTTTAATATTTTTAATTTTGTCTTCCAATAATCATGAAAACAAATAATCCGACTATTTACAGACTTTGATTTTAAGTCATTGAGTAATTGTGTTAAATAACTGTAATCTCCATATTGGGGAAAAAATGGCAAATACAATTTTAGTCACGTTGGAACAGCCTGGACAAGCAGGAGGAAAATAAACAATGTTGCCATCTCAAACCACTCAATGTTTATGCCCAAAGCATATGCAAGGATCAAACTATTACCTTTTAACTTCCACCAGCATTAACCACTACCCCAAATATAAATTAGAAACATCTCTAATGTAAATATGAGCACATTTCTCTCTTGAGTAAGTTGATCGTTGTAAACATTTGGTGACTTACGCTGTTGGTTTCTCTTGTCACTGGCGTTCTTGAGAGGCAGACAGACAGGGCAGTCGTGCCGCGTGCAGTTCTTCCAGTGCGAGATTATCTGTCTAGAGGAGGCGCAGTGAGCCACTGCAAAAACAGATATAAACTTCAGACAGTGGGAAAATGTGTAGAAGTTAAACTTAGATGTTGACAAATAACAATAGATATTGGGCTCTCATTTAAAACAATTCTCTTGTGGCTGGATGCCGTTCTCAGGCCAAATATCATCACTTCAACAGACTGAAGACAAAACCATGAGAGCCTTAAAGCTCAGTGAGAGTTAAACAACTGTGAGATTCACATCCATCCGTGGCAACACTTTATTAAGACCACCCACACAGACTGACACGTCATACACTAGGATGCTTTAGGATCGCAGAAATTAACTCTGACTGTTCTATGGACATTTCTGAAAGTTGGTTTACATTATACATCTGATGAAATGCTTTTATTGAATGTTGCAAACATGACTTACCTTGGCAGGATTTGCCCGCCTGGCAGTGGGTCATGTGGTTGAGGACGTTCTTCATTGTACGGCAGTGGGGCAAGGCACATGCGCGCACATCGCCATTGGTCTGCTCACGCCGCTGGCACTTATGGGCGTGAAGCAGCAGGACCAGCTGCTGCTGGATCAGTTTCCGCTTCTCTGGATCGGCCGTGGGGCCCGTGGACACCCCCTGTCCCGGGACCATGCCCACCGAGGACACCTGCTGCTGCAACTGGAGGCAAAAAAGTTCACATTCAACAGAAGTGTCATGACTGCTGCTGCCATGCACGAAAATAATTGTCTGGTTTTTTTTTTCATTCATGTTCCAAGCCACCGTTTTTAAAGACCCTACATTTAAGTCAAATAATCATCACCGTTTTTTAGAATTAAAGAAGAATTAAAAGATGGTGGGCAGAGAAAGGGCCTAAAGGGCTTGAGACTATGCATGGTCCAGCTGTGGAGGGGTTACTCACCAGATTTGGCACACTGGAAGCGCCCTTTAGGGTGGGCTGGAGGCTGTTGGAGAGAGCTGCCTTGTTCTGGAGCTGTGAGTTGAGTCCAGCGCCGGTCATCTGCTGCACTGAACCCTGTGCGTACTGCTGCCCAAACGGACCGTTAGCGTTTGCAAGACCCATCTATGAAGGAGGAAAACAACAAGGTAAGCTGAGATTCCATATCAATACAATTTGAGAAATCATATTAGCATCCTTTTCAGTCAATGGAAAAATCGTTACAAGACTATTGGCACAACAATGTCATCAGAAGCTGAAGTCACACAGGGTGTACTTTTTAATCATTCTTAAAGTTTTACAGCTGGTACAATTAAGTTTAACTGGACCGATACAGGGAAAACAACCTTAGACAAAACAGTGGGCACTTATAAACAAAAAAGTGAAACATGAAGTTATTTAATGTTTCACTTATTTATTAGGGTAAACAATGTTTGCCTTTATTATAAAATAAAAGATTGTTTATCCTGGTTCAAATTGAGACCAAGTTGTTGCAATCAGATTTTGTACACCCCAAATTATCCAAAATACACTCACGCTAAACAAAACATAGATTTTCTTCAACCAAACCTCTTTTTCTGTTTCAACAAACTTAAATTTAGTCTTACTAAATGAGAATAAAACAGCAAAAGAATACAAAAACAAGAAAAACTGTTTTTAAATGAAACAATTTACATACACAAAAATAAGAGTACATTTAAAAGTTTGAAATTAAGTTAATTTACAGTTAAAATTTTGTTCGTAAATCTCATAAATCTTAAATTTCTATTAGATTTCACCAAATTTATTGGTTTATATTACAACGATTGGCTCATATTTTTTCATTACATTAACCTTTTTAGCGAAATTAACTGTTGGACTTTAAATAAATTATTAGAAAATGTTTCCACTTCTATTCAATGAAAAATAAATTCTTGTTCTTAAGTTTTTTTAAGATTTTTGTGATATTTACTAAGCCATGTAAAGTATTTTTACAGTGTAGAAGATTTAAGATAGTGATTTATTTACTTATTTTTACTCAATATTTATTACATTTAATTATTATATCGGTACAGTTCATAACACTGTATAGGTTTTTAAGCATATTTATACAAAGGACATAAAAAATGGAAAAACAGAATCTAGAAAAATTTAAATTAATTTTGGGAAAAAATAGCAAATATCATAGGGCTTCATTAAGTCTTCAAGAGAGAACGCTTTTAGTCTGCAAATACAGACAAATGAAGAGTTGCACGATTATGACAAAAAATATAACCATTACTTGAATGTTAAGATCATGATTATTTTACACGATTACACATTGACTTTGAAAATTAAAATTATTAGATTTATCAACAAAAAAAATTATATTTAATACTCAACCTCAAAAAAGAATGAATGTTAAAAATAGAGAAAACAACAAATGAACTAATAGCTTCAAATAAAAAATATAAGTCGTGAAAGGTTAAGCAAAACTACATCTGGCATAATAAATATAAAAAATTTTTTTGGTTTTCACAATTGTTGGAAGACAAATTTCAAACTAATTTGAGTAATTGCAGACCTTTAGAGAAATGGATTTGTGACAGGGCAATTCGAGCGTTATCGATATAACATAAAAAGTGTGTAAAACGTTATTGTTACAGGTATACGGAACCAACTGTTTATTTTATACAAAACCCTTACTGAAAGTATTTAAACATCAGAAATATCACTTTAACTTCTCCATTTTAAAAAGGTAAATAAACATGAGCTATGAGAGACTACAAACTTTTTAAGATTGAGTAAATTACAATGTAAAACACCAGAAGCTATCATATTGAACAAACGGCTACTGGATAGCTCTTATAATCCGTACGCTTTTATTTTCATCCTGAAAATAGCCCGTACTTGACTTTTGAAACCCATACACTAGAAATAAATCTTTGAAAAAAGATTGACAATAACACAAAATTGACAGAAAGCAGATGTGTCCTTAAATGTCCTAATTTGTGTGATAAATGTTACAAATGTGGGTCTAACTGTCCGGTCCAAATTCCGATGAGCCAGCGGCTTGCTAGGAAGGATCAGCATGCACTGGGCAGCGATGCTGTTCATAGCATCACATCAGAGCGTCTCCAGCGCTGTGAACCCCATCCCCCAACTCCAGCAGCGACCGCATCATCACAAACCCTCAACATCACTAAAGCAAGCCTGCAGCCATTAGCGCTGTGGACTCTGCTGCTTAACACGGTGAGGAGCTCCCTATCCTGAGCTGTACATCTCCATCTCTTATTCTTCCTCAGAGTAGTAAACTTAATCAATAAAGCCCCACTTGGTTTGTTTTTCACAACTGGTCAACTGAAAATTTAACGAGAAACAAATAATTTGGCTGCTTATTCGATAACTTTGCTGTCAAATATTGGCGCAATCAAAACGCGTTACGTATATCTGAAGGAGGGACTTCATCGGAACAAGGAAGTTATTAGCCGTTTTTTATGACAGGGAAAAGGGATTACATGCAAAACATTACCACGTGTTATATTGCATACTGTAAACGCTTCAAAAAACCATAGAGAACAGGACTTTTTTTAAATAAAACATTGTTTTTATTTACCGAAACAAGATTTTTATCAACTAACTTTCAGGGCATTATAGCCAACTTTATATTACTACTAAATGGGCAAAGTTCATCAAAATCCTACAATCTCTTGTGGATCACTGAGCTTTAATTGATTCACTGATCTCTTAAAGTACATTCACACCGCTGCAGGCGAGAGCGTCAAGAGCGTCCTGAAGTCATTCATTTTCAATGTGAGCCGAGGCAAAAGCCGTGGAGAGGCGGCAATGAAAGTTAAAATGAGTTTAACTTTATGATAATGAGCTATGACACGCTAGAGCTGCACGAATCAAAAAGTAGAAGTGCCTCGCTTCAGAGGAGTCAAGAGAATGCAGTCATGTAAAACTTTAGTTCCGATCACAGTGGTTTCAATTAGGGGTGTGCACGGATAGTCGAATATTCGGTCTGCTGTAATTATTCGATTAATAAAAATGCTATTCGAATGCAGGGAAAACTCCTCTTCTCGCGTCCGCCCTAGACCCTTGACAAACATCTCAGGTTCCTCGGAGAACACATGAGAGAAGTAGTAAGAAAAACACTTTTTAAACATTATCGGAGCATTTTCCTTAATGCCAGAGGCGCGGATGTACACCACTCGCATCAAGAGGATGCGGCCAGGTTGAGCCAGTTCTTCTGCGATGATTACAGAGAATCACGCCGAGATGAGTGGGAACAGTTCTTGCTGGACACATGTATTCCACCAGATGAGGATCCCAGTATACAACATTATACATACAGATGTGGATCCCATTCAGTGGTGGAACGAAAACTTCATAAGCGCTTCACAAAACTTTAGCACAGCGTTACTTGTGTGTCCTGGACACTTCTGTGCCGTCAGAGCGCGTTTTCTCCGCAGTCCGCCTCATAGTTAACAGACTAAAGAGCCGATTTTCCCCGATCATGTTGACACTTTTGTGTTCCTTAACAAGAACTTGTAAAACAATAGAAATAAAGCAAAAAAGATTTGCAGACAGTTTAAAAAGTTCAAAGTTAAATGTAGCCTTAAATGTAGCCTAGGCTACGTTCTGTACAATAGCCTAATTGCTGCAGGCGGCTTTCTTTACGTTTTTTTGTGCACTTTTTTTGGTTTTCAGCTATAAAACACGATGTAGCGTAATGTTTAAGCTTATTGTGTATACGCTTGTTCAAAAATGACGGAAACAATAAATGATACTGAAAAATGACGTCTGTCTCATTAAACTTAATTTACATAAACGAATATTCGAATATTCGATTTTCGTGAGCTCAAATATTCGAATGTGATATTTGCGGAAAACGCCCATCCCTAGTTTCAATGCAGAATTATTGCTTGTTTATTATGTAGATACTTTCTATTATACATGAACGTAAACAGGGACACAAATTAATCGAATGATCTTTGAATCAAGGTGTCTGAAATCTTGAGTTCTTGATATGTATCTCCATTGTGCATGTGTTTGCGTGCGTGTGTGTGTGTGTGCAAGAGCTTGCAAAAGAATGTTGCTGGTGCAGAATATTTTAATTCATGAGGATAATTTCAATTGAATTCGTATTTAGTCTGCAAGATTCATTTGTTTGCTTTGCGGCTCCTTTAAATAAAATATACAAGACAAGGCGGTAGAGCGTAAGATCAGCAAAAGGGTCGAGAAGTGTTTTGCTCCAGCGTCAGTGGCAGGGCGGCGAGAGCGTCTCATAACTCTCTGACCCAGCGGCAGTCTGAACGTACGGTTGAGTCTGAACAGTATAAACGAATCTGTTAAAACGAATCAATCGTTTGTGAGTTTTTCTCATCGCACTGTGCATGTATACTGGTGAACTCAAAGTGCATCAGGCCGCTAATGTTATAACCCAGGACCACCGTATTAAACTTAACAATGATGTAAGTAACGTTCATTTAAGAAACCTTTTCAAGCAATGGAACTTTCTTGTTTGTAAACAATATTAACCTCTATTGATATTACTTATACTGCAACAACTTGCTTAATAACATGAATGCAGTTACTGCTCATTGAGGGGGCACAAAACTTGATGGGGATGCCGCCTTCAATGTTACTTTTTAGGAATAGTTCTGAACTGAGAGACTGAGACACCGATACGGACTGAGCTAACACACTTCAAGTGCACTTGTGACTCTCATAATCTGTGTACAATGCAAACACCAGTCCCAGTGCCAACAGCACCTCTATTCAACTCAAAAGCAAACACTGCAGATATGGAAACCTCTCCATGATCTGACAGCTTCTGTATCACTATTCATGACATTTCAGTTTGTCATGATGTGAGATGAATCCTAAATGACTTTTTTGCGAACAAAATTCTCAGGTGTTTGACGGGTTTGTGTTTGTGAGGAACAAAAGCAAGAAATAAACATCTTTCGAAATGTTTATGTTGAACTAAAATACACTGACATATATAATATGGACAATGACCTTTCTGTTTTTTATTCCTTTGATGGAGAAGATTATGGGGGTATTGACTCATTGCATAGTGTAGACACAAAATCTAAATAACCTCAACAGTTGCTAACGGATGTGTTATAACTCGATATATTTCAAATCACCTACACTTAATAACAATGTAAATACCTGTACAATTAACAAACAAGCCGTAAGAATATTTATACATGAACTTTGTTAAATGACAGCCTGAAGCTATTGGAGCTTGTTGAAATCGTTCAAAGTACAGATATCTCCAGTCAAAGCTTATAGGTTATCCATAAAATATAATGCAGCTTACCTTATTCATGTTTCCCGCTTGCTGAGGGTTAATGGCATTATGTGCCCCCATCTGCGGCGCTCCCTGGGTAAGCGTCTCTGCCAACACGCTGCCCGAAACACTAACCCCCGACCCAGCGCCTCCTCCAACAGGTGCCCCCTGCATGGCTTGACCCTGGTACTGCATCCCTGGGGCTGCCCTGCCTCTTCCGGCTGGCCCCATGATACCATTCATCATCTGCCCTTGCTGAGACATGTTCTGCCCCATAAGTCCATGATTCTGGTTGTTATTGTTTAGCATAGCCTGGTTAAAGCCTGGACCGATGCCCATGCCTTGACTATTGTTTCCCTGGCCAGTAGGGTTGCCGACAGGCTTTGGAGGCTGAATCTGGTGATTGGGTGAACCTTGACCCATGGGACTCTTGCCCAAAGCACCTAGTTGGCCCCCCATTCCAGGCTGGGGACTGACCGAGCTGAGGTTTCCAGTCAGACCAGGGCCTGCCTGAAGGAGCTGAGACAGCTGCTTGTGCTTGGCAGCAGCATCCGGGACGGTGCCCCCCATCCGGCTGCCCACCCCTCCATCTCCATTAGAGGACATGGACATCAGCCCCAGTTCTCCATTGGGTATAAGCTCATCTGGAAGATCATTTTCCAAGTCGAACAGAGACACGAAGTCTAGGAATTGAAAGATATACGAGAATTAAACAATGACATTAAATGTGTAGTTCACACAAAAATAAAAATTATGAATGACTTAATCTCAAGTTGTTTCAGACCTGTGTGAATTTGTTTATTTGGTTGAACACAGAGAAAGTAATTTTAGAGTAATTTTTTTTATTATCAAAAGACAACATACAGACATTGTGTTTGAAATATGCGAAAGGAAGTAATGATGTCTTATTCTTCACTAAAAGTATTCAGACTGAGGACTAAAATAAGATCCATTCCAGCTGCTCATCTGTTTACCCCCCTTATACCCCACCAGCAGCCTGTCAGACAGGTCAAACTCTTTGTGACACTGAGACCAGCATAGCCAGCATTAAGGATTGAATCTGAATTGGTCCTATGCCTTAAGCTAACACGCCCCACCCCAAGATTGCAACGAGGCATCAATGCAACACAGAAGGCAAGCATTATCTAAATAAAAAAAGTGTAATTGTGTATTTAACAACTCAAGCTGCATAAGTGATGGTTAGCTTGCTGATATCACTGCGGAATGCTTCTCGGAAAGAGTACTAAACAAACCACTTCTTTTTTAGGCTATTTTGGTAAGGCAGGCAACACCTTGCCACTGGCTACTGACAAAATTGACAGTCAATTTGGACAGCACAAAGTATGAAAGAAATGTGTAAATCATAAATATGAAAAGAAAACTGATGCACATAGCTATTTTTGTAGGTTACCGACTAGTGACGACAGACAACTGAAAATCAAGCTTTAGTCAGTAGATACAAAAAGACAATGACAAGAAAATACTTAGGCTAACTTAAATACTATATGGAATAAAAAAATAAATTAAAAAAATTAAGGACAATTTAAAAACAGTTATTAATGCTGAAAGAAAACCTGAATTAATGGATTGAATGTGGTGAACCAAGCAAAGCACATAAAAAGTACAATGCTAGATTATATTATATTTTGACTAATGGAGCAATTATGATCATTTAACACAATTCCACATAACCTTTGGAATATAAGTAGATGTCCCGTTCTACATGATTCCATGTTTCAAACTTTAATCTGTGTATAATGTTGTTGTTAGAGATAAGTAATATCTGTAAAATTATAAAGCTCAAAGTTCCATGCCAATCGAGATATTTTATTCAAAAGATATCATTCACATAAAACGGCCTGTGAGGACAACATCCCTCTACTTCCTTCTTAAGTGACATCACTATCACGGTAAACATTTGCCCACAGGAACGCACAAAAATGGGGAGTGGTCCATGTAGAAGAGGAAGAGTTGCTTTTGTAGAGTGTGTTAGTTGTCGAAACTCAGAATATTTTCATCCCGGAGTTTAATCACCTTTGTTTGGCTTTCCCATGGACGCTTTACTTACTGTGCGTTCACACCGAACGCGGCGAGAGCGTCAGAGTGCCATTCATTGTCAATGTAAGTCCGCGGCGGGAGCGTCAAGAGAGAGTTAAAATGCTAATGAGCTATGACGCGCAAGAGCGGCAACCAATCAGGAAGCAGCAGCGCTCCACTTCAGAAGAGTTAAAGGAGCTCAGACATGTTAACTTTAGTTCTGATCTCATTAGTTCCCATACAGAGGAGACGAGATATTCATTATTACTCGTTTATGATATTAATATTTTCAGTTATACATGAACATAGACAGGGACACGAATTAATAAAGTGATGTTTGATTCAAAATGCCTGAAATCTAGAGTTTATAATGTGTTTCTTTTTTGTGTGTGTGTGTTTGTGTTCAAGAACACACAAAAGAGTGATGCTGGTGTAAAATGTTTAAGTTTATGATGATAATTTAACTTATAGTTTGCATTTAGTCAGCATGTTTAATTAGTTTGCTTTGCGGCTCCTTTAAATAAAAGTAAAAAAAGAGCAGGCGTCAGAGCGTCGAGCAGTTTTCTGCTCCAGCGGCGGAGGGAGAGCGGCGAGAGCGTTTCAGGACTCTCTCGCCGCGTTCGGTCATGAACGCAGGGTTAGAGATCAATGATAAGTAGTAATTCACCTAGACACCATCGATTGTTGGTGTTTATAATGATCGGTTTAAATTGTTTGTTCATTAACTTTTTAAAGTTTTGCTGCAGCCACGCAAATTATTGTTCCACGTTTAGGTGTATGTAAATGTCGTGCTTGCACAGGTTCTACTCGATCCTCTATATCAATGTTCTCTGTGTCTGATTCCAGCTCAAATTGATAGCATTAAAGACATATTTGTAATAACTCTGAATGCATGAACCTCCACGTTATTGTAAGAGGCGTCACCTCTACAGGCTACACGTGCTTAGCTTCTGTCGAAACACAACAAAGGAACCACTGGCACAATCGGAACTCGTTAGGTATTTCCGGGTTTTACATGTTACATTGCACACTGTAAACACAATCAAAGCTTCAAAAAAACAACGTAGACATTTTAAAATGTTCAGTGTAGCAGGGACGAACACACTTTCTGTAGTTAGACGCACCTTTTTGAATGGTTCTAAAATGCCGTGCCGAGATTGCTTTAAGTTTAAAAAAGTCAGCTCTGAGCAGAAAAGCGCTTTCGTGCAGCTTTTTACCACTGTCCAATAGAATGACCGGCGTTACCAACGTGGTGACAGAACTTGCTTGAAACATCTGGAGACACCAGAAATTGAGGAGAAACTTGTCATGGCTCTCAGGGTTGTCATGGCTCCCTTGGGTTAATAGAACAAGGTAAGAAAAAGAACCCTCTGCTCGAAAATTTTAATGTTTCTGCTAACATGACAGTAAATTTCAAGTATGGCACTCAATCTGTAAACCTTGGGTGAAAGGACAGTGTACTTGGTTGCTGCCTAGTGACAATAAAAAACTCTGCACGCTAGTCTCTTCAAAGACAACTAAAAATCAGCACCGAATGTCTCATGTTAACTAACATTAAAAGCGCTTTCGGTCGGATCTTGAGTGTCCGTGTCACATAAACAAAACCATCCACCATCAAAATAAAACTTCATTTTACCTTATTACATTTTTTTTGTAAAAGATGTAAAAATTAGCAAATAATGTTAAATATAATTCAACGAATATTCAATACTAAATAAAAGATCCTGGAATTTAATTTAATGTACTACTATTGACATGTGAAATATATTTTCGATGTGGCCAGTAAGATTTTTGTAAAAATCGGAACCACTGGCCCGTCTTGGCCGGTAGAATTTTGTTTTGCATTGAGCCCTACTGTGTCTCTTACAACTGTAAAACTGTAAAACCACTCTAGTGTATTTTCAATACTTAAAATTAAAAAAGGTTTATAAATATCTACAAATTTGCTTTAAATAACAAAATACGCTTTATATGATATGTTGAACATGATTTTTACTACTATGCTTGAGAAGAACAGTGACAGTTTGGTCATGCTTCTTTCAAGTAACCAGTAGTGTCAAAATAATGAAAATAGCAAGTTGAAGCATAGAAAACAAAGGAAACAAAGATGAAGATTTAAAGCCAAAATGAAGTGTTAAAAAAAGATTAAAAGTACTCTAAGATCATGTTAGAGTTTTGAACATATTTAATATATAGTATTTATTTAACCTTAAAAGCATCCTGGCATTTGTAACTCAAGTTTCAGAAGGCAAAGGATCTCGCGTGAGAAGCGAGGTTAGCCCTCTCGTGTGTCTTCAAGATCAGCATCGTTCTTTCCCAAATCAGTCACGCTTCAGCCGGACAATAAACCGTACAGCAAGCCGTCTGCCTGAAGTTGGTGGAGGGCAGCGTTTACACGCTTGGCTGTGTTTGTATGTTCACTAAAGCAAACACGGCGGGAATAAAAGCACACCCACGGCTGCCACAGGCTCACAATAACTGGAGTAGAAACACCGGACTGGCAAACAACACACCCACTGGAACCATCTCTAACAACAGCATACAGTAAAACAAAAAAAAAATCACTGCGCTGATTTAACACAAACCCACAAATTATTATGCATACTTAAGGGCATGTGCAGGTGTTTCCATTCTTGCAAATTAAACACGCTCCGGTGTAATCTTACTGTTGTTTGTATTATAGTAAACATGCTTTAAAGACAAGGTACGGTTTCATTGTATAGATACAGATTGACCTTAGAAAGCATTACAACTACGGTTTACACTTCCGGACATTACTTTTCAGACATGTATGCCATCTCAAATGAAGCGGCTCTATAATGGCGTGCTGTTTCACATGAACTTTAAAGGCGGGGTTGCCAATTTCTCTTAACCGTTGTTAATGTTCAAATCACCAAACACGTGCCTATCCTATCTCCTCGCTACCAGGCTCTACTGTGTCTGTTTTATAGTGCTGATTGGCCACAAGGTTGATTTGGTAGTCGGCCAGTTGTCCAAAATATAATTAGAAAATCGCTAACCCCACCTTTAATAACATTCCTGAGCACCAACTTATATGAGCCGCGTTAATAGAAAAAAACTTACTTGTGCAACTTTAGAACTTTCAAACATGATAATTTTAAGATGTAAACTATTTTAAAGATTTTAAGGATTTGTGGATATCCAAAAACACAGAAGGGTATTTCCATGTTGAGCAATGATTTTTCCTGGTTTAGGTTTTACCGTATGTGATGCATTTCAGCAGACTGTAAAAAAAACATAAAATCTGACTCATAGTAGTATACAAAGATCCATAGTATAACTTTATTCGATCATGCTGGTCTGTATTTCTCCTTTAAGTTAATATTCT
>CM065671.1:15683176-15722196 GCA_033220385.1 Triplophysa yarkandensis | reverse complement strand
TGTTCGCAGAGGAACCAGAACACCAGCTGGGGCTTTAAGGGAATTAAACACGGGCTTGAAGTGAAGCGGGGACGGCGAGGGATTATACCGATCACCGGCACCGAACACAGGAGGGAGGGGGGGAGAGAGAGAGAGAGAGAGAGAGAGAGAGAGAGAGGGGTGCTCAGATATTTGGGGTGTAATAAAGAATAATGTGTTTTATTATTATTATTGCACACACTGATCATCAAATATCAACATTATTCATATAAATGCAGACTTTTTTAATAATTTACAATAATCTGAAATTCAAACAGAGATAAATATTATTATTATTATTATTATTATTATTATTATTATTATTATTATTATTATTATTATTATTGCACACACTGATCATCTAATATCAACATTATTCATTTAAATGCATTCATTTTTAATAATATGCAATAATCTGAAATTCAAACAGAGATAAATATTATTATTATTATTATTGTTATTATTATTATTATTATTATTATTATTATTATTATTATTATTAAAATCATTGGCATGTGCTTCCGGTTAGCTCATTGTAATTTTATCAGTTTGTGTGTTATTTACATTTGTGTTCATTAATTTAATACATTTGAGCTATAAAACACTAAACACTTGAGAATGTCTTAAAACTCAAAGTGTATGTTCAGTCAAACACTTTAAATTCTTTATTTCATGAACACATTTTATTATAGAATAAGATTTACGATTTTCGGTGTTAACTTTGTTTTATTGATAAAATTCACCTTCAAAAATTATAAAGGATTAGGAAAAAATTGATTTAGAAGATAAATGAATATAGAAATGTATCAAACGAATTTGATTGGTTTGAGAGTTCATGACAGTATAAAGATAAGAATAATAATTGATAAGAAAGATGCTGTCGCATTGACATCTGTGCTTTAAATTCAAACACACAAAATAATTACACACAACATTACACAACAAAGTTTGTTTTCTTGATATTAAATTTCACATTTTTAGAATTAGATTTTTGACCCATTTTACTCTTTAAACACATTTACACTTCGTGATTCGTCTTAAATATGATATCCATCATTGGTATTTTGTTAAATAATTTTATTATCTACATAATTGTTTGAATTGATAAAATTCGTAGAATTAATGTAATAAGTGTTTAAATCAGTATAAATTAATTACCTTCATAAAATATTTTAAAATGCCATTTAATCATTTTTTGTGAATTGCTAATTGTTCTCAAATTTCATTCGTTGAATTTAACAATAAATCATTATTTGTGTCTTAGTAATTCGTTTTATTTATTTATTTACAGTATTTAAAATAAATTTATTTTGAATAATCTGTACTATAAAACATCGGGCCAGTAATTACATTTGCAATTAATGCAATTTAAACGAAATTTAATAAAACATAAACGTCTAAATAATGAATACGTTTTTTTCATGACATCACAAATTTATTATAGAAAAGATTTAAGAACCTGGTATCAATAAAACAATTTTAAAATGGAAGAAATTAGACTTTAAAACGTTTTACTCAAATAAAACGAATGCAGTTATCAGAAGAAAAATCAAAGCTTTTTTTCCTAAAAACCTTAAACGAAAAATGATTATCACAAACTGTATGGTTATAAAAGATAAATCGATTTTTCCTAATAACGAATGAGCACAAATCAGGCTCAGGTGATTGTGGGAAAATATTAAATCTCTTTTATTTTATTTTTTTTGATAGACGTCACAGAGAGAGAAATATTCATGAACGGGCCAAAGGGCTTTAAAATAAAAATAAAAATAAATATCATCCTGCTAAAACTGTTTTGTATAGCTAAATAACATAAACTATAGTAAAATATTTTTTTGAATTAATGTGAATTGTATTAATCTTCCTAACCTGTCGACTATTGTAAGTCGCTTTGGATAAAAGCGTCTGCTAAATGACTAAATGTAAATGTAAACCTCTGTCTTGTAATAAAGCAGAAATCTGTGCCAGGTTAAACACAGCCGATGGACATCTCAACCAACATTAAAACATAACGGGAATATTTAATTTAACACACATATCTAATTTAAAACTGAAATAAATTTTCAACATGTTCCAAAGAATAATAAAAGAAAAGAGGGCATAATTAACAATCATTCATTCATCTGTCCTTTAACAAAGACAATACTGAAAATCAATTTTCAGCCATTAGTAAGACAAATATTTAAGTTATGCAAATATTTTTATAGTGCATAATTGATGGCTTGTGAAACTGATGTAACAAAATTTGGCCTGCTGTAGAAATATTTTATGACAATAATTATAAACATACAGTTGATTCATCTCAACTTGATGCCTCTTGCATTTGCAAAAAAACCACAATTTTTAAACACAAGTTCACAAACAAAAAAATTGAAGATCATAAAATGTTGAGCAGATTTAATAATAAAGCATTATTTTACAAATGTGTTTCCTAAGTCAGAAAGTTTTTCATTGAGCAGATAAAAGCAGTTTGGTTCATTGACAGAAACAGCAGGATCATTTATTTTGTGCAGCACAGATTGAATTTTCTTTAAGACTCTGCTGCCGGTTTCTTGGCTTGGGTTTAATTTCTGACTGCCTGTCTTTAATTTAGCAGGGCTACTCTGGGCTGGACAGACAAGCATGAAACCGAAATTCAGCTAAGCAACGGCCTGGGCCTGGAATGCTGACCTTGGCGAGCGAATGGACTGAGGTAGTGCACAGCTCTAATCACAGATCTGTATGGACACAGTTCCCTGAAGTCAAAGAAAAACATGTATTTCGGCCACCAATCCGTCTGGATTAGCTATTAGACCTCGGCTCTTGTGCCGTATATTAGTCTTGTCATGTTCAAGTTCAAAAACCATATATTTACAACAATGAGCCCAAATAACATGTCATGTGAATGTTTAGCGAAAGCATAAAGTGTTAAAACACAAATCAATTCTCAGCATGTGGCGGATGATAATGATGTTTCTGAGTTGTTGCTCTTTTATAGCTCTGGAGTTTTGACAGCTTGGTCTTAGATAAGCCTTCAAAAAGCGCTTAGAATATACAAATGAAACAATCATTAAAATAAAAAAGGTGTTGTAAATTAATGTATATTATACTCTGGATTAGATGAGAAATGAGTTCATATTGTGATGGACCTATCTGAGCTCAGTTTGAGACATTGTGGCTAATTGTGACTAATACATTTCAGACTTTTTCATCAGGAGAAATATCTGAGACACGGATGAGATTTTTTGATATTGCTACCTTCTCTAGGAGAAATAACTGAGATGTTAAAGAGCTATCATCTGTGATTTGTCTTTCTTACAGGCTCTTATACCCTATAAATCAAAAGACCATCCAAACAACGCACACAAAGTGAAAAAGCAAAACCCTTCAACCATGGGTTAGATCGCCCAAATATAAAAAACAGGCATAATTTATTTCTTCCAATATTGTTTTGACACAAATCTATGATTGTCTTGAAGCACAAAAGATATTTTGAGAAATGTATCAGGTTTTTTGTGTTTATACAATGGAAGTCAATAATAAAAAATTGTTTGGTTACCAACATTTTTCAAAATATCTTTAATGTGACCTGCCGAGGAGGGAAATCAAACATGTTTGAAATAACATGAGAAGGAATAAATTATGAATTTAAATTGTTGGGCAAAATACTGTATCTCAATACAAGAATTACACAAATGACTAAAGTACCAGGTACACACACACACACACACACACACACACACACACACACACACACACACACACACACACACACACACACACACACACACACACACACACACACACACACACACACACACACACACACACACACACACACCAAGGTTTTACCTTGATCCAGTTTAATCCAGTCTAAAACCCACAGGACCCCGGTCTAATTTAAATGTTCAAAGTGACTCTCATCTTAAAGGTGTATGAATCCCATCTCTGAAGTTAATCTGGTACACACTTTAAAGTGTTTTAAATAAGGAAAGCCAATAACACATGATGAGATGAAACAGTATAACAGGTGACAAAGTGTTTAGTCAACTCATGCTCAAGCGGAACTCTTTTCTCACCTTAAATTGAGCATTTACTATATTTCTGTTAACTTATGCTCAGGATGTACAACTACTGCATGATGGGAAAGGAATATAGGCCCTAACGTTGTAACCTGAACACAGCAGGTGGATTGTTTGAGCTCAGCGATGACATCAACCACTAAAAGCAGTGCTGTGATTGGTCGTTGGTGTGGATGCTCCATCGGGATTGGAGCAGAAAACGGCTTCGGCATCTTATCAGGTTGGTGCACAGCATCGCTGCAGGACAGAGGATCTCCGGAGGGAACACCTGCGAGCACAAAGCTTATCTTACAGCAACACGACGGGTCTAGACCCCTGATGTAGTGTGTTTGTGAGAGAGAGAGAGGACATGCGAAAAAATATTTACCTTTAGTATTGTGTGTGTGTTTTGGGGATGCAAATGTGTAAATCCGGCACACATGTTTCATCCAATGAACTTTATTAACCTTTTATTTAATTGTAACTAAGCTTAACTGAGGAAGAATGAATGAATGACCCGACCTTGCCCTGGTATTCTGGATCTTCTAGAATCATACTTGATCTCTAAATGTAAATTATAAATATGAACAGTTAGAAAAGTACAAGCCAACATCTTGTCAAAAGGCCGCACCACTGAAAGCATCATATAGTCGTTTTCCACACAGATGAAGCAAGACAAACAACACGCTTTAATACTATAGAATAGTAATTTTTTAGAACCACAAACCCAAAATTGGGTGATGTTCGCCATGCCAAACACAACATAAACAGTACAGGTATATGACTAATATAGATCAGACTGCTTGATTTTTTCACAAACTATCATTACAAAGCTGATATGGCCAATGTTAAGATTATTAAGTAAGATAACTATTTAAGAATATATTGACTTTTGTTAAAACAACAGATAAAAGTATTCATGCATCCATGTAAAGTGCCTCTCGGATCGTACATCTCGTTTACTTTTCTATTATGTGTTTGTGCGTGTACTAGAATCGGTTTACAATCTGTGACATCACAGATCCAAAAGTACACAATAAAGTGATTTATTTAGCAGCAATCGGATGTGTTGGACTACAGTTTACGTCAGGATTGTAGTCCTTCAGTTACGTGTGTGACGTGTCGTCAGAGAGCCGTTACAGAAGTAACTGTGATTCACTTGATGTCATCTCATCACATGTGCTGATGCAGTTACTGACAGCTTAGTCGACCAATAACATTAGACTACTAGACCAAAGACCAATCTTAGTATACTTGTAAAGGTGAGGAACTAAATGCACATTTTTTTTCAGACATGAGGAACGATGCGAATTAATAAGGTAAATAACAAAATTAATAATGTTTCTTTGAACCTTTAATTGCATGAATGATCATGAAGGATGATGGTGACCCGAAATGGCTCCGTAACAAACTTGCATTAAAAAATATATTACGATTTCCATCTATACGGGTGTGTAACTACTGGAAAGAGAGCAAAAAATTATGACATTTTTTGGTGAACAGGTCATTTAAATAGATAGTATAAAATAAAGAAATAATCAAATATGCCCCATAGTTGAATGAAGAAACATATATTCTTGACTTTTAAATCCGTGAAATTGAAAATCAATTACCACTACTTGCACTGCCTCAAGATATTGTGGACTTATCTTGAGGATTAATAATGTATCTTAAGCATATTGGAGGAAAAAGATTATAGCAGCGAATGAAAAACATGAAAGAAATGCATGTGTTTGGCCTGAATATGAATCTTAGTATAGCAGGGTCACAAAAAGTCAAGATCAAATGAATCAGATGTGTTGGCTGGGATGTCTAGTCTGTGTGCGTGTGTATGTGTGTGTGTGCGCATCTGGTTGGGATCCAGGTGGGTCCAGAGGGAAGCGGGGCATTAAAGCCAATGGATGCTGGGGGAAAGAGGTTGTCTTCCCCTGGAGACAGAGCGAGAAGAGGCCTGCTATAATCTGCTTCCCTGGCTTTCCATGAAAGAGAGGACACACACACACACACACACACACACACACACACACACACACACACACACACACACACACACACACACACACACACACACACACACACACACACACACACACACACACACACACACACACACACATACACACACACACACACACACAGACTGACCCCCTCTTACAGCTTCATCCTTCTCATCTGTTCTCATCATATACCTCTACTGCCCCGTCTGCTTTCTCCTTCTATTCTTACAGAACATCAGTTCTTTAGGACCAAAACATGAGACAGAGAGAATTCATTTTTACATGCGATCTCAAGGTATTACTAATTTTTTCTATTCTGTTCTGAAAAATACGATTTGAGGATTTACGTTCGTGAAAACTTCCACATTGTGCCATCGGAGAGTCTTCTTTATGCCATAAGATCTATTTTAAGTACAATATTATACGATTTACATAAGAAACCAGCAGAGAAATGTTTTAAAATGTTTTTTGTGAAAAAAATGAAAATAAAGATACAAAACAAAGTTTGATAAAGCAGTGATTTTCTAAAACAACACTAAACAAATATAATTTTTTGGATATGTTTTTATGTGTAAACAGAATAGCTTTTCATTCATTAAAAAAAATTCACATGGGACTTTTATATACAAATTGTTTTCTAAAACTTGCACTTTGAAATACACGTGAAAAGTGACTTTTCAGACCTCTAAAAGGCAGATATTACGTAAAAGGAGTACTCTTTTTTATTTAAATTTAGCCATGTAAACTGCCCAGGGAAAAATATTTAGTTTAATATTTGAATTTAAATTTTAAATTAAATAATTAGCTTTCAATAGTTTAATGTTAGAGTATTTCAAGTTAACATTTTGTATTTAGTTTAATATTTAGTTCATGTTTAATATTAAGTTAAGCATCTACTAAATAATTCATGTTGTGTTTTAATACATCTTGCTATATTATCACTTTCTCATTTTCTGTATACCTCAGGCAGTCTGAGAATGATGCCACTTCCTAGTATGGCCTCTTTCTCAATCCTTCCTTTGGCATTTCTGCCAGTCGTCTTTCACAAGTCTGAAGCGGAAAGCCTCGTTTTGTGGAACCAGGCCACAGAATCTGGTGGAGTCTCACGATTCCACCGTCTCGTCGAAGGGAGGGGCTTCCTTGGCAGTGCCAGGCTCTGTTTGGTAGAATGGGTCCAAATTAACATGAATATTCATGAGTGCCCCCCTGCCCTCCTAACAGCGCATCAACACTTGGTAGCAGCACATGGCGGGACAGCTGTTGCGGGCCAAAGCGGGCATCTGTGCACAGAAAGACAGCGATACGGAGAGGGCAGGAGGAAGAGGTGTGGACATCTGCAGCCAGGGATTGACAAACGCTCGGATGGCTGGAGAAGAGAAACGAGGATAGAGGAAGTTGGGAACAACATTATTTGAACAGATGACAGGGATGTGCTTGTATGAGAAAGCCTGTCAAACAGTCACAGGTGTATGTAAATATAAGCATGCTGTGTAAAACAGGAAAATTAAGAAATTGTTCGCGCCACAACACTGGTTTGGTCCGTGTGATGCCATGTGGTTGCCCGCTAACGAATATGTTCCCGTTACGTTATGTTTAAGAAATACTTGCATGTTTTTTAGGTTACAGAAACAAAGCAACAATTACATTTTATTACGAATATTATCAAAATACTATTTAAATGTCACTGCTAGAAAATGTTTGAGAACTGAGAACAACTTAGAAAACTGTTCGGTGTGCAAAGTGAGCTACTACATCCAACCGAGCTTACACAATATACTTGAAGAAAACTTCGTTAATTTACGACCTTTACTAACTTCCCATAACGCCGTCGAAACATTTTACTGTGTGTTTTTTAATGTTCCACCAACAATGTCAGAATGACACGGCTAAGAACGTTCAGGAACAAAATATTAAAAAAAAATTTTTTACCGTTACTGCATTTTTTTCAGCTTTAAAAGGACTTTACAAAATGTTTGCTGAAATCACAGAGAAACTAGTTTTTATCAAGAAAACACAAATCATCTACACCACCACATTGATAAAGTTTGGTCCCAGCTACCAATAACATTTACATTTACATTTAGTCATTTAGCAGACGCTTTTATCCAAAGCGACTTACAATAGTCGAGGAGACAATGAAGCGGTAAATAGCCGATACAACAATAGGTGAACAAGTCATCAAGAACTTTTTCTGGCATGCTTTTTTATTCCACTAACAATGTTAATAGTTCATTTATAATAACATTTAGCTTAGACATTTGTTGAACAAATGCTATTTTAAAGATGCTGGGAAGATGCCCCAACTCGTGTTATTGAGATATTGCGACTGAACAGGGTTTGAGAGTCTCAAATAAAGTCCTGATAAACTAAAAGTGGTTTACTAAAAAAAGTTCTCCAACAACATTCAAACTTTCTTTTCTTTTTCTTTTTCAGAACCGAGTGTTTTGTCTGTAGATGTTGGTGAGTTCCTCAACCTGAAATGACGGCCACACAGCCGACGTCAACTTTCCTAAATATTATCTAAATATAACTGAACTCTATTTCGCTCTGTGTTTGTCCTCAGAGAACGGTCTTACTCTGTACACACAAACACGCGATCGACGCGTCTGCTTCTCGCTGGCCTACATAAGCAACGGCACAGCAGGCAGTCTCGCAGAAAGGCCTGTGAGGTTTAATCTGTGTCAGATGCCTGGATAAGGCTCTTTATGCAGAAGTTTGTGAAATCCCCATCTGAGGACTGGCTGTGTTTAGGGGCTGTGCTTTACATCACTTTCCATCATTAATTAGCCTTAATTGAAAAGGGAAAGTAGCACAAATATGTAAATGATTCTCGCAGTATATGATCAAAAACCACACTGGGGAACCAACAATGAGTAATGCATTCGTTCAAACACCTTTCTTGAAGACATTCTGAAGAGGAAAACTGCATTATGGGATTGATTTTAATAGTAATGAACTGGGGATATTTGAAGACTTCAGATGCACAAGACTCAAAGTGGCATTACGCTCTGATGTCTATGCTGAAATAGATTTCCCTTCAACAGCAAAGACGACGCAAGATTGGCATTGAAGTTATACATTCTTCATTTCTACTTTGAAATTCAAAGCTGAGCAGTTAATAAAGATTAACAACATTACACAGAGTGTTAATATGCATGTAGTGTTGAGTGAACTTTAACATCTTTTTATCAACTCATTGTTGGCCGACAAGTTCATAACCCAACAGTTGAGTTGTGCATGACTTAAAACAACCCAGTATGTTCTTTTAAAACACGTGTACAGTGAATCCACCAAATTTTAACAAATGATTCCTCATAACTCAATGGGAACACAATTGAGTCATCAACACAAAGGTCAAAGGTTCAAATCCCGGGGACAACAAACTTGAACGCACTACAATTCTCTCTGCTTAGCATCTTCCATATGATTCGATTTGCAGCAAATCCAACAGAAGTACACTAATGATGATAATACATCTATAGCAAATTAACCAACAACTAATATCCGTCAATCAAATAAAAACTGAGCTAAAGTTAACACAAGCACCAATCCAGCAGATCCCATTCAACAGCAACAGAAAGAAGGCCAAAAATCAGACAGATCACAGAGCAAAAACTGCAGCCTTGAGGAAATGTACTTTCCCAAAGTGTGAAAAGTGTGAGAGCAAAAGAAAAGAGTGCACTCATACCATCAGCCACGACCTGGCAGAGAAGCCATAACACAGCTGCCACCTGAACCCCGGGTCAGCCCGTCTGTCCAGCGTCATTCCTGCCGCCAGAAGAAATCCACTTCCTGGGATGGCGGAAAAAATTAATAAATAAAAAGAAAACCAATCAGGAGGATCGTGAGGGCAGGATGCTGCCGGCGTGCGCGTCTGTGTTTGTATGAGTGTGTGTTAGAGAGAGGGAGAGGGGACATTGACACAGAAAACGACAGGAAGTGCGATCCGGGCAGCTGTACGGAGCCAGCGCCAGCCGCTTGCCACGCTGACATACCGATCCTACACAGCCAACCGACACTGGGCTCTGGGTGTGACCGGAGTGTTTGGGACTTCATAGAAACAAACATTGACTTGAAAGACAGCATTTACAAGAACCGATTCATGTGTGCTCGAGAGAATGCTACAGATCATGCCGTAGATCTATAGATTTTTATGTCAGTGTTCATGACCTGTGTGACCTTCAGCAGGTGATGTTGACTGATTTATGTGAAACCATTAACACACACAAAAAAAGAGAGTACATTTAAAGCTTTGAACATTAGTAAATATACTGTTTACATTTTAGTGTATATAAGTAAATCTGGTTAACTCAAGGATTTCTATTTATATTGACCAAAATTATTGGTTTATGTTATGAATATATAGGTGATTAGATTTTTTTTTATTTCATTGTATAAACTTGAAAAATATTTGTAAATTTTAGGGAGATTAACAGTTGGACTTAACTGGATTTTATTATTTTACACTGAAAAGTTATATTTATTGTTTTAACAGTTTTTTGTAATATTTACTAAGCCATATGAAAGCCATACGTTGCAATATTTTGAATTGCAATATCCGGGATATGAAAATAAACACAATTCAAAGTTACAAGGGTTGCAAACTCTATTTCTGCTTCCATTAACTTTTATTATTTTACTGGCATAAATGTATTTATTTTTGTAAACATTTTAAAAAATATCACAATAGATATTGTAAATTAATTTGAGTGCATTTATCATGTAGTGAAAATTAGATATTATGAGAATACCTTGAAGTTAAAAATAATTAAACTCTTCTGAAAATAAACAGTCTTTTTAAACAGGAAAAAGAATCTTAAAAGATTAAAGAATCTTAAAAACATCTTAAGAACATGTCAAAGAGTTTTACTCAGTGAAACAAAAGGTTTTTACTATAGAAAAGAGGAAAGACATGCTTCTTTATTGTATCACTGTAAGTAAAAGTAAATAGACATAGTCTATTTCACTGCACAAAAAATATTTAACTGTGAAAGAAATGATTCTGAAGAACATATGTTAAAAGTGGAAGGACACTTTCTACAACACATTTATTTTAAAAAGTGTTAACTTCACACATCAAAAGGTGAAAGTACATTAGCTCAAGTACAATTTTTACATATTCCTATTTAATGTAAACGTCACACTACTTTGAACTTTGCATTTTCACTTTGTAAAAGAAATGACTTCACTACATTATGACATATATGTTTCAATTATAATTTTATACTTTTTCAATGAATGCAAGTATTTATAATAGACTTTAACAACATGGATTTTTGAGATGTCGCGGGGTGAAAAATGTAATGCATGCTTTGTAATGTATTACAGTAAAAACATTGTACAAATGTCAAAATCCCCTCTGTCCTATATAAAATATACAATAATTATCCCCTCCTTTATTCATATCAACCACAGATCCCAGTTCATCAGTCATGATAATAAATCAGATTTTTTTATACCATAACCCTTGGTAACTATGGTTACTCTTTTGGCAGAAACTTTGGTTACCGTGGTAAATGCTGGGTCAATCCGCAGATGCTCACTAATGAAAAACTTCACAACAAGGAGTCCTTCCGTTTAGAAACAGCATGAGAAATCTGCCTTATTACTTCTCTTGCACTCAGCGGTTCATAAAGTTCCTTTAAATATTTTCAGGCTGATTATCCTCGTCTAAAGTGTGCAGTCATGCATGCGTGTAACGTGTGAAAGTGAAGGAGAGAGCGCATGCAGCCGTGGGAGCGTACGGCTGTCACATGAGGGCCAATTACATGTCTGCTTATTCTGTGACGGTGCTACGGGCCTTTCATTTAAACACATTTAAACACACTGAAGAAAAAGACTTCTTTGTGTTTGTGATGGGACAAAGTTGGCATGACTTATAGATAAAGAAAAGCAGAAAACATTAGATGGAAGTGAGCTTAACTAAAGTCTTCATCCATTTTAAGTCCTACTGGAAAAAAGATTATGCACAATGCTTTAAAAAAATGTTGGCCTAATGGTTCCATAAAGAACCTTTAACATCGGAGAGATCTAAGTGTAAAGACTGTGAAGAACCTTTTGTATCACCTGTCTTAAAGACTCTGATGCTTTTTTTACAGATGTGATGTCATTTCTATGTTTCCCTATTGGAAAAATTTAATTTGGGAAAGAAAGGAAAAGAAAGAATAAAAGGGACAGGCATGAGCTTTGTGTTTATTCTTTTAGACTTTGAATAATGTATTATGTACTTCCATTTTTTATATTTGCAATATTTAAATTTTTCCATAATACATTTTTCACAAATATTCAAGGTCTTGTTTTCCATTATATTTGCGAAATAAAAATATTAGTTTACTTTATGAATTAGTGATTTGAATTAGTAATATTTAAAAATGATTTCACTGTTCATTAAGTAAAGAGGTTATAATTAATATTTCAATTTAATTATATCAAAATATATTCAGCTTCATGTATCACAATGCAAATTCATAAGCAGCTCTTTATACAGTACAGTTATAAAAAGATCAAAGGTCAAACCTTTTTACTATGGATATGTAGAAATCTAAATCTAATGTTTAAGACCTGGGGACAACTTGCACAAATCAGTTTAAATTCAACATTAGATGAAGATAACACAACAAAAGATAACAAAACAAGCAAGTCGAGTCGGACTCTCTGAAATCTCACAGTCACTCAAAATTCACAGGCCGTCTCCGGTCAATTTGTGGACACTAAACGTCACGTTTTAATCTCATTCTGTTCCTAAAACTCTTGCTTGGTGTAATTTGTGAATCTACTGGTTTCACTTACTCGGCCTCAAAGGTTTCTGGGCAACGTGGGTTAAAAAAGTTACCATGGCGTTTTTTTGGCACACTGCTGTTTGCGCTTTGGCCGGGACAAGAGGGTTACCATGACATCGGTGGGCACGGCATAAAGCAAATCATTGTTCGGGGGGGCTTGTGTGAGCGTGTTTTCTGCGTGGCTGTGCCACCCCAAATACCCAAATGTTATGCCAGCATCCTTTAATACCAAAGGGCACGGGATAATGCCAGTCGGTTTTTTATCCTCGCTAGCTTACCATTTCAGTCTCTCCACCGAACATCATTTATCTATCCGTCTGTCCATCTGTCTCTCTCTCCCTCTCTCACGCTCACATCACACTTGTGGCACGGCCTGCCAGCTCATCTGCGTCTCCATTCAGCTCCAGCTGCCTCCACCCGACGGCAAACCAAATTAATAAAAGTGCACGTCAAAGCAATCCCGGCCAAAGTTTAGATCAATGAAGGGTGATTCTCACAACAGACACCAAAGTAGATTGCAAACCTGATCTCTGGAGACGAGTGCTGAATCGTGCATTTGTTCGATTTCTTCCTTCACACCGCTGGAAAGATCTTTTATCAAATGATTGTGTGAAGATTGGAAGAAGTTGTTCAAGCCTGCGGTTGAATCGGCTCTGGAGTCTTATATCATGTTGTCAAGACGTTTACTGATATGGTGGATGTGTGGAAGCACCTGCATGAGCACCTGTTTCATTAAGAAACTGATTGAACAAATTGGACAAAATGCTGACTTAACTGATGAAATTATGAAGAGATATAATAATATACCGACAGGAGATGGTTTTATTCTGTAAATATGAATAATGAAGACTCTACAGCAGATTGTTTCAATCATCTAGAATTAAAAAGCTATGAAGAAAAGATATACTGTACTAAACCTTTACAAAGTTAAACAATACAGATAAAAATCTTAAGTCATATTAGAAATAAAAATAAATCAGTCAGACAGGTTGTTCTTAATTTTCATGCTTCATGATTTCTAAATTGTTTTGTAAGAAACTTTTAAAGAGAGAGTTCACCCTTATATAAAAATTCTGTAATCTGTATACCTTTCTTTGTTTTGAACACAGAGAAAGAAATTTGGAGAAATTCTTACAACCAAACAGTTCTTGGACCCCAATTGACAATAAAAGTTGATTTCAAAATAAGATAATTTGAAGAATGTAGGTCTGTACTTTTGGCATGCTTTTATCTATTAGTGTTATTTAATTACTATGTTAGTTTACAGGAGCAAAAAATGTTTAGAAGCATGAATTCCTTGAAATGTCTTTCTCAGTTTTCAATGTCACATATAAATAAATACAGGTTAAGAACAACTAGAAAGTAATTTATGACAGAATTAAATGTTTGGGTAAACTACACCTTTAACATCTTTCTTGCTGATAATGATTCCTCTACAGCCTCACTGTTAATAATCTTTCATTTAAGAGTAGCTAAATTATCTGATTCCTCCGCTTTATAACAAAAGACGTAAGATAACAATAAAGGCTGTCTTCCAAAAACACACACACATGCACGCACAAACACACTACATTTCAACTGTTTTGTTTACGTACGTTTTATAACGCAGTGTTACAATGTTCATACAAAAAGATGAAATTTACATGAATGATTAAAAATGTTTTCACAGTTTATCTAAATTGTTTTCTTACACATGACGAATAACAATCTATAATACTGTAACTTTTCAATATTTCATTTTGTATTTGTCGACAATCATCAGAAAACAAATGCATAGATAAATCAATAATCTGAACTTAATCTTAATTTGTTTTTATTTCTTTTACAATTCAATTGATTTTTAATATAATGTCTGAGATTCAGTGCTCAAATAATATGCTTATACTATATAAACCTGAATGTTTTAACTAACATGTTATCTAAGCACTGTTAACATTGATGTTCAAAATAAAACATTACTGAAACAACACTCATAAATCTGGTTGTCATGATGTTATGATTGATATTTTTGGCCTTAATCTTTTAATTAAAGGAAATAAAAGTATAAATTGTAATGGTGGTTTAATGTGCACGGTTTAAATGTGTTTGGAAGTGAAACACAACTAACTATGTGTGAAAACCTGCTTACAATTTGTGGTTTGACTAACAGTGTGTTGTGAGTGTGTAATGCACAGGTGTGAGGCGTGTGTGTGTGTGTGTGTGTGTGTGTGTGTGTGTGTGTGTGTGTGTGTGTGTGTGTGTGTGTGTGTGATAGAGCGTCCTCTACTGTTCATACATACACATTGACAGACTACACAATCCTTAAATCTAAACACTACAGCACTTTAATGTCTATGATATATGAACATGACTTTAAGTGGAAATCCTTATGTTATTTTTAAAGTTAGAGTTTTCTTCTGCAGAAAAAAAAGAAGATATTATGAAAAATTTTGTCAGATTGACTTGAATTTTTTGTGCATACTATTAAAGTAATCGGGTGCCTCTGCTGTTAAGTTACCAACTTTCTTCGAAATATAATCGTTTGTGGAATAAAAAAAAGCTTTGAATGATGATATAATATGACCGAATTTCACTTTGTGTAAATTATCACAAGTTGAGAGTATTCTTCCAGCTTAGTAAAATGTATTAAGACAATTAATGTATGCATGCCAGGGTTCTAAGACAAAATAATAAAATAAACATAATAAATATAAACTATAATTAAACTAATTGAGATTTAAATAATAAGAAAGCCATTTATAATTGAATTATCCCAAAAAATAATTTTCCAGATTCTTAAGATTCACAATCAAAGTTGATAATCATTATACTGACATGGAATTAATGCATATGTAGTTTCTAATTAAGAAGGATTTGTGCAGCAAATATAAAGAACAGAAATTATGAAGAAACATTACTCCTTTCTTTTTCGGTTTGTTGCAGAATTTTATTTTGAAAAGAATGTATTGACATTAAACAACTCATATTAACTTTATTCAAATGTGTAGTTGCTATAAAATCACTCGATCCTTCAAGTCCACTGCACAAGAATAAACCTGTGTAAATCCACAAATCTTAACTCTTTAATGCCACTAGATGACTTTGTTACTGTAAGAGACAAACTCACTTTGCTACGAGGGTTCAAATTTGAGGTGTTTATTTACTTGGCACAAAAAGGTCTTGACTCTTTTATACATGTTGAAAACAGTTCCAAACAGATTTCAGAGGAGCATAGGTGCCAACACAACCATCTGCTTTGAGTTTTACTTCCTCACTTCTCTATGTATTCAACCTCAGATCTTTACTCTTCACTCTCTTATCCAATCACAGAGCAGTGTTTCTGACTGATGGGTTAAAGCTTTTCAAAAGAGTCTTCCAAAATGAATTTTTACAAATATATAAATGTCCAATAAGATTTGGATCAATGTCTGCTGAATGTGGCAGATGTGACCGTGTCCATTGTTGTGTTGGTGGTGTGTGACGGGTTTTTTGGGACACGCACTGACCACGGCAAAAAAGAGACTGCCTGAAACAACACTCAGATTGACTATCACATTTATATGATCCAAAAATACACAAGCACCAGACTGACCTTTTGACACAGGACATGAATGAATGCTTATAAAGTGAAAGTTGGCGAAATTTGTCTATCATTTATCTATGTTTCAGATCTACATGCATTATATATTTGCTCCGGTGAACAAAGAGAAGATATTTGGAAAAATGCTGAAAACCAAATGGTTCTTCGACCCTATTGACTGGCATAGTAGAAAATTACTTTATCATTTTTGTACTGTTGAACATAAAATAAGATATTTTGAAAAATGTGGGGTAAAAATTAGCTCTGGGGTACTTTTCACTACCGTTGTGGTGATCAACGGGGTTTGGTTGCAAGCATTCTTCCAAATATCTTTCTGTGTTAATCCAATTACATTTATTACAAAAATAAAAACAACCAGAGAAGAGAGTCAGTAACTCATGACGGAATTCTCATTATTGGGTGACCTATCCCTGAGATTTCTTTTTCAAAATGTTCAAGTCACCGTCTAAAAAACAGCACACTTTTTCACAGTAGTTGACATCAGTTTTGCTCATTTCAAACCTTTTCTTTAATCCCACTAGATGACTTTGTTAGTTGTGCTAAGAGGGTTCAATTTGAGGTGTTTATTTTTTTGGCATAAAAAGGTCTTGACTGTTTTAAATATGTGGAAAACGGTTCCAAACAGATTTCAGAGGAACACAGGTGCCAGCACAACCATCTGCTTTGAGTTTCACTTCTTCACTTCTTTATTCTAGATGTATTCATCCTCAGATCTTTACTCTTCACTCTCACGGAGCCGTCTTGACTCGTATGACACGAGAGTTATTGCTTCCTGCAGTACAGCTGATATAACAGAATAACCCAAGATCAAGTTTAAGCGGGTATGCTGATATTGCCCAGGTAAGTTCTACTACTAATACACGTTCATTTCAAACTTGTACTACTTGTATGACTCTCCCGCGGAATACTAAAGAAGATATTTTGAAGAATATCGTTAATCTGACAATGGACTTCTATTTGTGTAAGCACAGAACTAATGCAAGTCAATGGTGTCATCTGTTGACCAACATTCTTTAAAATATCTTCTTTTGAGTCTGTAGAAGACAGGAAGTCCTAGAGGTTTGAAATGGCATGTTCTCGAAATGCATTATAAAAATAATGTTTAATATTTTTTATTATCAGTTGCTAATAAATAATTAATTACATAAATGTTTACAAAAAATATAATATCATAATTATTTCATTATTTTAAACCCTTTTTAATAATATTAAGGACATTATATTATTAGCATTATTTAAATGCTATTTAAAATTTCTTTTTTATTGATATAATTTGAGAACATTGCTGTACAAAATACAAACAAATACAAAAAGACCCGACTGAACAGTAACACAGGGCATAAATGTGATGGATTTAACACGGAGAAATGCTTGTAACCAAATAGATCTTAAACCCCTTTGCATCAATAGTGGAAAAATGTCTCTATGGCTTTGCTGTTTTGTTAAACACAAAATAAGATATTTAGAAAAATGTAGGACAACAAAAATTCCTAGAGAATGTTTAACATAATTTGAGAACTTTGCCATGATTAGCTTATCAATATAAATCAATGTTCTAATCCCATGTTCCTTATCTTTTTCTTTAATTCCAGAAGTGTAAACATGACCAGAAAAGAATAAAAGCACCAGTCAACTCCGTCCATTCTCTTAAGGTTTTTAAAGGGTTGAATATTTAGGCTGTCCTGAAACGAACTCTAGGCCGTCCGCCCACCACGCTGGCCATAAATCACGCACAGACCCGCTCGTGTCCTGGCGTTGCCAGCAGTGAGCTTCACCGTGCCGTGGGACCTCAACCTAAATACCATAAAGCGAGTCCCAAACTTTATGTTCCATACCTTTCCTTTCAACTGCATCCAACAGGCACAATGGACCACGAGGAGCAAAGCGCGAAACTCGACCTCTGCTTTCTTCCTGGGAACCAAACATAAAACAGCCAACCCTACACATTCCAAAACCATGAGTTCAGTCTGAAACCCGAAATATTGTTCATCAAAACAACCATTTTCCGGGCAAAGTTTGGAGTGAAAATGTTTTCATTTAAATGAGCCGGCGTTTTATGCAAACTGGGCTAACGTGAGATGACAGGCCTCATTTAGTGGATGGCGCCCACGTTTATGGGGCTCATTACTCGAACCTGCGCCGCGAGCGCTGCCAACTAATGAGCTCATTTGGATTAAGGTGGGCTCTCGACTCAGGGAGGGAAAACAAACACGCAGGTGACAAATTGTACAGGGAGAACACAATCTTTTATCACCGCAGAAACGCGAGCTTACGTCTTGAGCGATTTCCTTTCTTCCTCGCGTCCGTCGGCGTGGGCCAAAAGATCAGATGCCAAATAACGCAGCGCTGACCAGCGGGGTTTCACCACAGAGTGAAGGACTGACTGCCGCGTCGCAGGTGTTCCTTTTAAAAACAACCGGTGCCAAACAATTTTGGCGCAGGGTGTTGAGCCTTTTGGTGGCAGTGAATTGAGTTTGTTGTCTTTACTTTTAAAGAGCATTTCTTTTCAGGTCTGCCATTAGTCAACGAAACAGAAGCGTTTTTACCCTTTGTACTTCTTTCCTCAATAACACGCGGGACTGTTTTGTGTTAGATGTTTCACGTGCTCTTTAGAAACTTGCTTAAAGCAGCAGGACTTTTAAAGGGACTGAACAACCCAAAATGCATTGCCGTTCAAAGTCTGTGACTCACATAAAATACATTTTGAGAAATGTATTAGTGGATTCCGTTCACAATAAAAGTTTTTTAATATTCTTCAAAATATATTCTTTTGTGTTCTTCAGAAGACATCATTTTGGGCAAACTAAACATTTAAATATGTATCTTATGTGGCTTGCTGGGAAGTGTCGTCTAACTTTTAAAACCTTTTTTAAAAAGGAGATATTTAGAATTTTGTTGGTAACCGAACAGCAGCAGTGCCTCTTTACTTCTATTGTATGGATGCAAAATCAATGAAAGTGAGTGGATGACAGATCTCAACATTCTTTGGGATTTCTTCTTTATTTTCTGCAGAAGAAATAAAGTCATTTAAAATTGTATTGGGCAAACTAAACATTTAAATATTTATTTGGGGTTTTAAAGAATTATAAACCTTTGAAAAAGTTATATTTGAAAAATATATTGAATTAAGCTGGAAATCACACAGCAACTACGGGGCCTTAGCAAAACCAATGCTTTTAAACGGGTGCCATTTTTAAACATTCTTTAACATATTTTTTTGTGTGTTTTGAAAAGAAATATCAAAAATGTCTACATTTTTATTTTTGAGCAAAGTAAACATTACATGGGTTGATGTCAAATAATGTCAAACTGTTAAAACCTTTAAATTAAGTAAATTGTTTCTCAACTTTCTTCAAAATATCTGCTTTTGTGTTCTGCCGTAGAAAGAAAGCTTTGTAGGATAGAAAAAGCATAATTTTGGGTGAACTATCACTTCAATACCTGGCAATGAATTCTAATTCAAAACAGAAAATGTGTGTGTCTATTGTGAGGTGGTTTATTGCCACACTCCTGTTCTGATAGAAAACATGACAAACAACTGTGGCACGGCACAGCAAGATCTCCACCGAAAGCGTGATGATTAGTGATGAAGATGTGATTAGTGCTCGGGGAGAAGGTTCTCACCAAACCGTCCCTAAGCAGAAATCTGAAGAGGCCATGGTGGCACTGGGCATCAAGGGCACCTTGGATTTGCAGATGTTCCTGGTAATGACAGATGGCACTGGCGCGGGCACGGAAGTATCGGAACAGTGTCTGCTCCGATCCGGTGCCACCTGCACCCCTCTGCCAGTCTACAAAACCCAACAGCAACGGATGGATGGCGTGTGTGATGAGTCAGCTCTCAGGGACATCAATCTATCCATGTTAAATGTGAGAACATTGGCGCGGCTGACATCTCTTAATATGATCTTTTCAAAAGGACACTTTTGCTTTTGTATTCATGAAAAGCAGAGAGCAAAATCTGTCTGTCATGAGCTTTGCATTTATGCATTTGGTAGACGATTTACCCAAAGTGCCTTACAGTGAAGGGTCTGTAAGTTTGGGAAACACTTAAATGGTCCCAATCTGGTGACTATTTAAAACAAGGTTTTTAGATCGACATGATAAAGATGCATTTTAATCAAACTTTGGCCATGATGTATAAATAAGAAATATATTAATTAAATGTTAACATTTGCATTCATTGACCATTGAGTGTATTACCGCCTGTGGCGTTGCATTTTTTTTCAAAGCATCAGCAGAAGGGCTCTGCTTCTGATTGGACGATGGATGGTGCCGGGTCCCTGTTGTATAAACACACGAGAGAGCAGGACAGACAGCATGATGCAAATGTCACAGCGCTTATTAATATGAGCATACACAGAAACTGATTGAATCTATTGAAAGATATCTGTCTTAAAGGAATAAGTCCCCTAAATTAAAAAAGCTGCCATGTTGTTCATGTTGTTGCTACTCTTTCTGTGGGACATAAAAGTGTTTCAGTTATACGGTGTTTTTAGGTTACAGACTTTCTTCAAAATATCTGTTTCTGTGTTTCGGAATGTCCCTGAGCCAAAACAGTGTTTACAATAATACACTTAACAAACACAAATAAATCATTAACAAACAAAGTATAAATCCATAGTGAAACAAATGGGTTGTTGGAATTACTTCATCTTATTATGTACATCAGATCCACATAATCATATTTTGTTGTTTTAACAAAATATATTTTAAGTTAAGACAAATTATGTGGCAACAAATTAACATAATGTAGAACCGATCTACATGATCAAATAAAGTAATTCCAACAACTCAATCTTTTCAGTGCAAAAAAAATAAAAAATAAATAAATAAAGACACTTGTACAGCCGATTTCATAAATGTACAGGTATTGCTGTTAACAAAACTTCTCTATGATTTGTCAGATTCAAGTCTCAAGATAGTCAACCTCATGAATAATCTAAATTAGTTTTGAACCATTAAATCTTCTTTATAACATGATGAAAATAAAGATGCCCTGAACTTTCTCCGCTGCACGGATGGTCACTTCAATCCATCATTATGTCTATTAAAAACACAGTCATTAAGGATTACAGTTATGATAATAAGAGCTTAAATGATGGGGTTCGAGGGTTAACAGTCGGCTCTGTAATCTGTGCTTTCACGGCACAATGCTTATTTGTTTTTTGGCTGTTCAAGACATGAAAAGATTTGAGAAGGAGCCAAAATGGGGATGTTTGACTTATGACTAAGTTTCTCAAACTCTTCGTCCCATTATTCTCTGGTTCTCCTTCTCCTTTAAAACGCACTTTTCCGTCTCCCGCCGTGACAGAAACACATTATTAACGGGAGCTCGATGTGGTACATCCATTATTGAAATGCTCCCCGCTGAACGCGCTCCCCTCCTGAGGTGCTTTCACATGTATTTCTCACTTGGGTTGATTCCAGACTCAAGTTTAGTGAAGGGGAATCATTTAAACAATGACATGGAGACTTTCAGGTCTGTCTGCAGGATGAGAACGGCCAGCAATGTCACACTCTGCATGGGCATAAATCATGTACTTGCGTCTGTGTGAGAGCGGCCAAACGCAACCACGGTGCTGTGCTGCCGACGGCACGGATATTGCGCAAATCTACTATAAATATATCAAAGTTGTGGGCTAGTTGTGAAATATTACTGTGGATATTTCTTGTCTTTGTTCTTAGGAAAGCAAAAGAAGATATTTTGAAGAATGTGGCTATCTGAGACATTTCTCAAAATATCTTCTTTTGTGTTCAACTGAGTTTTTCAATTTTGGTGAACTACCCCTTTAAGGCAGATATCATTCAATAGATTCTCTTATTCACTTTCAAGTGTTTTGTAAACCAATGCAAGGCTTAACTAAGAGCAAAGATGTTTACTACTTTTGTATGATAAATTCCTTCCTCTGAAAATACCGAAGTATACCGAAGTTTAAAATCCCATCATTCTCAGCATATGTAACAGAACCGCGGGCGGTCCTGCGGGCTTTTAAACATGACAGACAGATGAGGGCCTTCGCCGTAATGACTTCATGACATCTGGAGGTTTGTCCTGCAGTTATTGTGGTCATTTCATAATGCAACATCTCCATGAATTTCTCATGAGTTGGTTGGCCTGTAAATATTTAATCATAAGACCATATGGATGCCCCCACAAGAGCAAAACAGGAGAACAGAACAAGAGACATCCATCTACAGTGCCGTCAGTGTTGACCTTTCATTTCTACTACTATAGAAATCTGGTGGAGAACATGATGTCCCGAGCCCCTTGTTCAAGACAAGATCACAGGCCAAAAGTAATTTCCAATCTATTTCTCAAGAAACAAAAAAACACAAATTTCAGTGCTAGAGAGCTGAGCTGGTTGCTAGGGTGTTGCTATGCAGTTGCTAGGGTCTAAAACATTCCCTTTCGGGTCTCTAAAACATTAAACATTGATATAGTAATATAATAATAATTGTGTTAGATTTTATTCTACTTTTATTAGTATTAATAATAATATCATTTAGCATTATTAGTAAATATTTTAAATAATTATTAAGAATATTAATATTTGACAATAAGCTTTTGGATGCATATTTTATTTTTTATTAATTTTAGTTTTTCTTTTATATATTGTTTTTTTATTTATTTATTTATGTTCAGTTTTTATTTTTTATCACCTAACATTATTTTATTGGAGTTTCTCAAATATTACTCAAGGCCAATGTTTTTATTTTAGTAAACACATGTTTTAAACATGAATTTATTCTGAAACAAAACCAAAGCATTAAACTTTAAGATACTAAATAAAATAATTATAACTTTAAGAACTATGTTGGAAAGAAAATACAAATAATAATGAAAAATAACGTTGATAACTTTTCTATTATAATAAGCCATTCTTGTCACCTTTTGGTTGATATAACAAAAAAATGTTCATTGTGAACCCTCAATTAGTTGGCTCATATTTTAAATATTGAAATTCCTGTCTATTCCAAGCACAGTTAAGTTAAAAAATTTGAATATGGAGATTTTGGACAGTGACTTAGTCATCAAAACTCATTTTAAAATGTAAAAATACTGCAGAACTTTTACTTTAGATGAACTTTTACTTCATATACCGTATACATATATTTAGAGAAAAAAACATCCCTGTCTTTGAAGGCAAACAGACGTTATATTCTCAGATGGTCATGGAGGACCATGTCTTTAAAGCGCCTCAGTTGGCATGGATCACGGGTGTCTAAATTAAGCCCTGTGTTGGGCATGGCACGCCGCACACCCCTCTCAAACCCTCAATCCCCCACCATGGGAACTTTCCAGTTATAATGATGCGCTCGTCGGGCACAAAAGCTCAGACATCTGTCTCTCCTAGAGCTGCTTTCTAAAGCTGCTTGTTTGTTCCATCTTTACATTTTTGAAAAGAAATCAAAACTAAAAGCAGAGCTGCGGAAGGAGGGGAGGGATTCCTGATCGTCAGGGAGGGCTGGAGATTTAAAACAAAAGACTTTTTCTTTCTCACAGTGTTTGGTGGTTAATAATCCAAGCCTCCCATGCTGCGTTCCAGACATTCAAAGTGGAGTTTTCTGCTCATCTGCTCGCTGGGGCTGGCATGAACCATCAATAAGAACAGAAGACCTCATGCAGCACTATTAGTTCAAGAAAACCTCAGGGAAAATATAAAGGCCTTTAGTTCTGTTCAAACATGATAATTCATCCATTCAACAGTAAATCACAAATAAACAATGATATTTATTTATTTAAAAAAAAAAAATTCATCAACTTCCATATATCAACACTGAAAATGCTAAATAAACTATTTGACATTTGTAAAAAAAATGTATCTATTAGTTTTTGGTATTGATTGTATAAATTTAACTGTCCATTTAAATGTAAATAATATGTATTCTGTTTAGTTTAATAACTGTTAAACAGACATTTCAATTACAACACATGGAATAATATAAAGAAACATTAAAAGTGCTATATGAAAACAAGTAAGAAGAAAATAAAATAGTTCTAATAGGATTTTTATCACTCCTAATTTTTCCTAGCATTAATTGCATTTTACTTTAACAATCTGCATTATGGCCTGCTACTCTTTCTCTGATTAAAGAAATACATAAGATAAAGAATATAAATTAAATTAAATGCTTACAAAAGGTGATTAGGTCAACCACCGTCTTACTTTCTTAAGTCTGGGACAAGAATGTGAGCAGATCCATTTAAGACCTTTTATGTCCAACAAAAGAGTCAAACTGTGCTGTTAAACTACTGAATAAACATCAAAAGGTTTACCGCTGCAAAGCATTGTGTAGATATCCTGAGGTGCTGAATAACTACAATAATCCCGGAAAAGAGGAATATAAATACACAAACCCATGTAAAATAAATCTGCATTATAAATGTAATTCATGGATATCAATGTTATATAAATTATAATATTTTATATTGTTTGTGTATATATATATATATATATACACACAATATATATATTTATTTTTGTTGGACATTTATTATATATATATATATATATATATATATATATAAATAATATATTATATATATATATATATATATATATATATATATATATATATAAATAATATATAATATATATATATATATATATAAAATATATATATATATTTATTTTTGTTGGACTTTTAATATATGTATATTAAATGTCCAACAGATATAAATAATGCATATTAAAAATATTGATATTGCCAGATTTCTTTTAGAGAAATTAGAAATATATTATATAATTTAAAATATATAATTTGTAGTTCTCTGTCTGTATACATTCAGTCTAACTGATACGAGGTTTAATATTTTGTGTTTTAAACAGATTAATGTACATAAATTGTGTATTATAAAACACGTGATCAAACTCAGTTACAGTCACGTGTCAGCAGGGGGCGTACTTCCATCACAAACCTACGCGATGACGTCACACGCACACGCCCACCCTGACGCCAGAGGTCATTCAACATGGCGGCCTCCATGCTGAGCAGGAGGACAGCCTTAATATTAAACTCTCCTAAATTAAACTTCCTGCCCGCTATCGTTCAACAGATCGCGCGTTATAACCCCAGACCGCTGTGGATCAATATCAAAGATCCTTACATACCCGATAAAAGCAGCGAGAAGACTCCAAACTGGCAGAAGACCGATAAATACGACCGTAAAGTGTTCGGGCGGTACGGCTCCAGGTCGGGAGTGGACCCGGCTCTGCTGTGGCCGAGTCGGGCACAACTCGAGGAGATGATCGCTGAAGAGAGAGAGTGGAACCCACCGCTGGAGGTGCTGAGAGAAAACATTAAAGCGAGAGAAAACGAGAAAACAGCGAAACGGATGGAAAGGTGAGTCACTAACTGTTAAATATTTGCATAATTAATTAATATATTTAACTTTAATTACATATCTTATCCTATTAAATATTAATTACCCACCTGAGGAATCACCTCAGCGCGTATGCAAATCACCGCACGTCAGGTGACGCTATTGGTCCACGCGTGTCACGTGGTCACGCTGATCGGTTATTTCAAAAATTCGTAAATAACGACAATCTGCTCAAATTCAAACCGTCATACACTTTTATTTTATTATTTCAAACCCGGATTCTTTTGCAAAAGAAGATATTTTGAAGAATGTTGCCCAAAGTATTCGCTCACCCATCCAAATCCTCAAAATCATGTTTCTCTATCTAAATGCTTTAAGACATTGTGGACAATTCCATTCTCTTAACTTAATGAGAACAGTTTGGATCTTCTAACACGACGTCGGTACACAAAGATCCATAAAGACACGAGGACAGAGTCTGGAGGAACCTTGAGGTCCGGATCTCAACCTGATAGAACATCTTTGACATCCAGATCTTCTCGTCCAACATCAGTGATGTCACAAATGTTCTTCTTGAAGAAGAACACTAAACCTTGTGGACAGCCTTCCCAGAAGAGTTGAAGATGTTATAACATCATATATTGAACCCTATGGATTAGAGGATGTCACTAAAGTTCATACGCCAGATGATCAGCGGTGGCACCTGTATATAATATATATATAAGATAAGTGAGTTCTTTATAACATCTGCGTTCTGTTGAAGAGAGTCAGCTGTGATCTGGTGGTGTGAGAGTTGGACTTGTGATTAGAAGGTTGTTGGTTTGAATCTCAGCGTCAGAATGTTGCGGATGTTGTTTGTTGACCTCCAAACTCGCAGACCTGGACATTAACACCTCTCTCTGCAGCTGGATTATGGACTTTCTGACCAACAGGCCTCAGCATGTTAGGTCAGGCCACACCCACTCCACAACCGTCACACTTAATGCCGGCGTACCACAGGGCTGCGTGCTGAGCCCACTCCTCTACTCCCTTTACACCCATGACTGCAAGCCTGTGCATGGATCCAACTCCATCATTAAGTTTGCAGACGACACCACCGTGATAGGCCTCATCAGTGACAACGATGAGACTGCCTACAGGGAAGAGGTACAGCACCTGGCCACTTGGTGCGCTGACAATAAATTGCTACTAAACACCACCAAGACAAGAGCTCATTGTGGGCTTCTGGAAACAGAAGGGACGCGCGCACGACCCAATCCACATAAACGGGATGGTTGTTGAGCGTGTCTCCAGCTTTAAGTTCCTGGGAACCACCATCTCTGAGAACCCGTCCTGGAACTCTAACACCTCCAGCCTGGTCAAGAAGGCTCACCAGCGCCTCTTCTTCCTCAGGACACTGAAGAAGAACCAGCTGTCTTCAGCCACCCTGGCGAACTTTTACAGGTGTGCGATCGAGAGCATCCTGATCAGCTGTATCACAGCCTGGTACGGGAACTGCTACAGTACTGCAGAGGGTGGTGAAAGCGGCCCAACGCATCACAGGAACAACACTTCCTGCTATTGGGGAAATCCAGAGGAAACGCTGTCTCCGTCGAGCTCGCAGCATCCTCAAGGCCTCGTCTCACCCTGACCAAAGACTGTTCACCCTCCTGCCCTCCGGGAGGCGCTTCAGGAGCCTCCGGACACGGACCACAAGACTGAGGGACAGCTTTTTCCCTAAAGCTGTCTCCTTCCTGGTCTCTTCCCTCTGACACCCCTCTATCCCCCACCTTACACACAGACTCCTCCTCCCTTTATAACACTACGCCTGCTTATTACTTTTTAATTTAAAATACTCATCACAATAACCAGTTGTTACATGCACTACTGTTCACTCAGTAACACTGGACAATCCATTTGCACACTGTAAAATTCCAAATGCACTTTACCATCCACTACAATACTGTAAATTATGTTCATAGTTCTGTCTATAGTGTACATACACTTTTACATAATGTATAGGATGTTCATAGCACACCTGCCTGTATATCTGCCTGTATATTAAACTGTAAATTTGTCCATAATGCTTATATATATTCTGTATCATTATTGTATATATATACATATATATTTTGTACTTACTGCTTATTGTACTTCTGGTTAGATGCTAACTGCATTTCGGTGCCTTGTATCCTACATGTGCAATGACAATAAAGTTGAATCTAATCTAATCTAAAAAAGAAGATAATAACTGAAGTGTTCTTGAAGACATCTTACCCCTGTTTACTGAACAGTGATAGATGTATACTGAATAATACTGTAAGTCACTTTGGATAAAAGCGTCTGCCAATTGAGTAAATGTAAATTGTAAAGTCATACAAGTTTAAAATGTAGTTAAGATGCAGGGATGATCGCTCTCTCGCACCTTCTCTACATCGGTTCCTCGATGCTGGAACGATCTGCCTCTTACAATACGTTTGGCAGACTCGGTCTCATATTTAAAAACTCATCTCTTACGTCTACACCTAAACTACTAGAAAACCTTCTTTCTGACCTACTCACTCTCTATAATAGGAAAAACGTAACCTTTTATCCCTCCTACAGGTTTTATCTCACCTTGTGTAACTTAGTAAACTGTTCTAGCACTGTTTCATCTATTGTCATCTCTGCTATTTACCGCTTCATTGTCTCCTCGATTCTTTGGATAAACGCGTCTGCTAAATGTAAATGTAAACTCTTTTCATGTTTGTTCTCTTCAGTTGGTGAGTTTTAAAATAAAGTAAACTTTTCTCTTTTTTTGCACAGAGAAAAGATCATCGCCGCCAACATGGCCAAGATGCCCAAGATGATCGCTGACTGGAAAAAGCAGAAACAAGAATCCAAACAGAAGCAGAAAGAAGAGAAGGGCAGAAGGGAAAGACTGCTGGCTGAGGCGAGAGAGCGTTTCGGTCACGCCGTGGACCCCCGCAGCGCCAAGTTTAAAGAGATGGTGGCCGAAATCGAGAAAGAAGAGAAAAAGAAGAGGAAACTTATGAAACGCAAGAAGAGAGAAGAAGAGACCGGCTTGACTCCTACGGCAGCTGAATCCAGCCAATAATTTTCACCTTGAAAACAACAAGAACTGTTAAATGTTCATCACATTGTCATGTTATTTTTTTGGTCTCGTTTTGATCATCCAGCGTTCGTTTATGTACAGTTAATTTACTGAAGCAACATAATTCAGCAGAATAAAACCTATTTATATAAAGTGAATGTTTGACACAAATTCATTTAGCAATTTCATTATTAAATAAAAGACCACAATATTTTACAAACAATGTTTATGAGGTAAGTAGCTTACAAGTTTAAGTTAATGATTCAAGAAAATAATATTTAAGACATATTAAATTCCAAACACAATCGTACATTAATCAGCTTATTTTAATCATCTTAACAATAAAGTGTGAACGGTTTGGTCTTATTATTAAACAATATAATTTAAACAGTTTTCTCTTACACCTGTTCGCAAAATTATTTTCTAATTCTCGCTAAAATTGACAATATCATCTTACACCCTGGCATACTTCTGAAACATCAACTGCTATCAGACTAAAAATAAATCCCGAAGGGGAAAAGTTTTTAGTGTTCCCTATAAATCCACCCAAACCCTCTTGTGAACGTGTGAGATGAGCGGACACAATCCAGTACGATTGATGTAAACCAGAAGAAACACAAGAAAGTCTTTCATCTACAAAGACATTGTAGACTCCTCACAACACCGTTATTTCATCCTGATCGCTTGTATCGGCCTTTAGTTTGGTCAGGGCGGCATGGACCCTGAACTGTGTGCGAGACTCCATCGAATATTCCTTGTAGTTATTCCTGACAGGAAGAGAAGGTTATTATTTCTGTTATTATTTTCTATACCCATGATGTCGTGTAATATGAACTCACTTTGCTTTCTGCAGCAGTTTAATGGCTTGATCTTTTCTCCCCGTGTCCACATAAAGAAGACTCAACTCCAGCAGAGCATTAGGAACCAGATAATGATCAAACTTCAGCTTCTTTTCGCTGTAGAACACAGAAACATCCCTGAGACCGTCTGTGACACAAACATCATAAAGAAGTGTGTGAAACACCGACCTGCTGTAAACTCGACTAAAGCATTCCTCTGCTGCCTGCATGTGGCCTTGGTTCTTCAGACACAATCCCTTCAGAAGCAGGATTAGACATCTGTCGTCCACTGTAAACTCATTCTCTGTACACAGAAAGGACATGTTGCAGGATATATTATGATATTTGTAAAGACGGGGTGTGTTTTGGGTCACCTGGTGATGCCTCCAGCGCGCGCTCGGCCTCTAAAAGTGTTTCCATCATTCCCTGTGTGAGCTCAGGGCGTTTGCTGATCATGGAGAAGCCGTTCCACATGTACATCATTTCCTGGAGAAATGAAATGCTGTTGGGAATACTTTTCGAAAGGAATAAAAATACACGCTTTAATGAAAGATTTTGCATAAGGCAGCGGTCATCTGGCTCATAAGGAGGATGTAGTCTTAAAGAGATAGCGATGCCTTACAAAAGTAATAACGTACAAGTATGTACATCTGGGAAATATTATATCAAATGTTATGTTGCTCACTTGTTAGAAACAAAAAAGTAACAGTTCACACCAAAATGAAAATTCTGTCATCATTTACCCATCCTCTTTTTATAACTTAATTTTTTCTGCAGAACACGGAAGAGGATATTTTAAAGAATGTCGGTAACAGGCACCCATTCACTTGCAATGGTTTGTGTCCATATATAGAAGTGAATGGGTGCCGACATTTTTCAAAGTATCTTATTTTGTGTTCTGCAGAAGAGAGTCACACAAGTCTGAAATGACAGGGTGAATTAATAAACAATTTTATTTTTGAACTTATTCAACGTATGCAGTTATTAATAAAAAATAATTTCTCTTTACGTTTAATATAAATAATATTAAGGACCAGCACTTGATCAAACCATGTTACTTCTGCGTTTTCCGCAAGACCTTAATATACGAAATAATTTCAGCATTTGTTTCATGTTGTGATTTTCTTACGAGCACAGGAACTGGAAGTTTGACTGGATTGCTGGCTTTATATCGTCGAGCTTTGCGGATGGCAAACTTCTCTGTGGGCGGAGATTTGCCAGCTATCTTCTGTTTGTATGTGGAAACCTGTCTGATTGACAGATGAAGAAAGAGAGAGAGGATGAGGACAGGGATGACCGCTTCTAATCCATCCTTTACATAACAGCTCAGTTAGGACAGGGGGTCGTGTTTTTATATGCCGGGGTATTTACCTGAAGAGATCCACCTCATTATCCCCGAACGGCCTGACATCTTTATCTGGAAGCATGCTGAGATACGCAGCCTTCATATACATGTACATAGCCTGAGAGAGAGACATAGAGGAAAAGTTCATCGTAAAACAGCATGTGATGCTTTCATGAGCGGAACACAAAAGAAGATAATTTGAGAAATGTCTCGGTGGTTTTGTGTTCTTTATGGAAGGAAATACAAAAAACATCTAAAAACTCATCTTCTCCGGCTACATCTAACTCACTAACTCACTACTTTTCTAACTACTCACTCTATCAAAAAAAAAAAAAAATATATATATATATTTATATATATACTTTTTGTAACTTCGCTCTCTGTGTAACTCGGTAACATTGTTGTAGCACTTGTTGACCTATTGTTGTATCGGCTATTTACCGCTTCATTGTCTCCTCGACTATTGTAAGTCGCTTTGGATAAAAGCGTCTGCTAAATGACTAAATGTAAATGAAATAGGGTTCGGTGTGGGCAAACTAAAACAGCGCTGGTGGCATTCGTCTCAGCCTTTCCCAACACATTCTTAAACATTATTTACATTCCGGGTGGAGGCCATATTTGTGTGACAGATATCACATCTATGACACATATATATAAAACATGACGAGGTGTTTGTTTAAGAGGTTGTATTTGACAGATTACACTCTTCAGAGTTAAATGTTGAGGTGTGATAACTTAAGTATTATTACTCAAAATGTGTACTGCATAACAATGGTTGTGACAAATCTTACTTCATTACATTACAAAACCTATATTTAACTTTCATTCCACTACATTTCATGAATAAATGTATATGTTTACTTTAAAACTTAAGTATAAGTTCAAATGTAGTACTTTAACTTCTTATCTTTTACAAGTATTTGTAATTAAAAAAAAGAAAAAAAAGAGTACTGGATTTTTAATGTACATCAATTCTGTATTAAAGGTAAAAACATGTCAAAAAATAATTTTGATATTTAATAGAGTAAAATGAAAAATAAAGTATTTTTTCCAAAGTAAAAACACTAAACCAAAGTACAGATCCTTGAGAAACTCAGTAAAAGTAAAACTTCAGTATCTGGGGTTTGGATGGAGGAGGTTGGTTTAGGAGACCTGATCTCACCTTTGACCATCGACTCTCCTGAAAGAGCAGGTCAGCGTAGAAGTAAGCCATCTTCCAGTGTTTCTTGTAGGTGAAACACCACATCAACTCCCAGTAACACATGTGATGAAACTGTTTCCAGGCCTGTTGGGCTTTACATCCGTCCTCAAACAACAACACCGCCTGGACACACAGAGGAACAATAACATATTTCATTGTCGAACACAAATGAAGAAATTGTGTAAATGAAGATAAGTGTGTAACTAAGCCATTAAGGACTTTAATAGTAGTCTGAGTCCCAAAAAAGCTTAGTGACAAATGGAGGATGAGCAAATGATGAAGATATTCTCATTTTTGGATGAACTATTGCTTTATGCACAGTGGTAGAAAGTAAAACAGATTGTTGTCTGGTTTCTCACCTCATCAATGTTGCCCTTAATTTCCTGTGCCCGACCTGCGAAGAAGAGGAAGATTGCCCCCTAGAAACCCAAAACAAAACAGGGTTTTGGTGAAATTAAGGTGCATTACCTGTATGTGTTTAAATATATTTATACATACATACATTCATACACACACACATACATACATACATACATACATACATACATACACACATACATACACACATACATTCATACACACATACATTCATACACACATACATTCATACACACATACATACATACACACATACATACACACATACATACATACATACATACATACATATATACATACATACATACATAAATACACACATTCATACATTCATACATACATACATACATTCATACATACACACATACATTCATACACACATACATACATACATACAGACATACATACACACATACATACATATATACATACATACAAACATAAATACACACATTCAAACATTCATACATACATACATACATTCATACATACACACATACATACATACATACATTCATACACACATACATACATACATACATACATGCATACATGCATACATACATGCATTCAGGCATATATACATACATGCATTCAGGCATACATACATACATACATGCATACATACATACATACATGCATACATACATACATACATACATACGCACACGCACACGCGCACACACACACACACACACACACACACACACACACACACACACACACACACACACACACACACACACACACACACACACACACACATACACACACACACAAGTGTTTTAACATACACACGTACATACATACATTCATATATTCATAGTATGTAAAATATAGAAAAAGTTTTGGGGGAAAATGTTATTTTCTTAATTTTAAGTATTAATATAAACCAGTGTGAGAATATGAATGTAGTCCTTATCCTAACACAAGCAGGAATTATAATTGCACCGGGTATAGACCTGGTAAGTTTCATTAATCTCTTTAGATGTAACAGGAATGGAGGCCTATGTGAAGTTTTGGTTGAGGTCAAACCACAGACAGTCTTGAAGAACTAATGATATCTTGTGTTTTTGTAAAGGAAAGATGTGCATGATCTTGGTGTTGTGGATAAGAATAAACTCTTTTCAGACTGATGGATGTCTTTCTGTTTTCAGTCAATCCTGTGTGTAAATACTTTAAAATACAAATCTTGGCGTCGTCTCTTAGATAAATTCAGAAAAATAAAACCAGTAGTCAAAGATGCTCAAGAACTGGTGTCCGCGTTTTTTTAAATGTGTCTAACAGAACAAAGAAAATTATATATACAAAAATATATGTACTTTTTTTTATAGTTTTTAAGTATAATATATCTATCTAAAAACATATAGTTATGGGGTTAATTATGTATTTAAAAAAGTTAAAACTTTGACTTTGGAGTTTCTTTCATACATCAATTGCCAATTTTTTTTCTTCAACTAAACATTAAGATTTTTTTTTCCGTTACAAAACAAGACTTGTCAAGTAAATCTTGTTTATGATTTTTTGTAGAAAAACAGACTTTGTAGAATTTTTTTTGCAGTTTATGACAACATTTTTAACACAAATCTCTATCAAGCATTCAATCTGCCAAATAAAACTTTTCCTTGTAACAAACTTTTTTCTTCATATTGCAACCCTTGTATTTCGATATATATTCTGTATATATATTTGATGTATGCTTTTAATGTATACTTAAATCATGTAAAAGACTGGAAACGAGAATCTTTGAATCCGTCTGTTTTTGAAAGCACGTACGGTAAAGATCATATGTAGAAATAAGACCTACGCGAGGATAGCGCAGACGAAACGGCTCCAGCAGTCTCTCAGCATCTTCCATGTCTCCCTCTCCAGTACCTACACAACACATCACAAACACTACAGTGAAAACATGCATTAAACAAAACGAGACACTAAGACATCGGACGAGAAGTTAAGTGACCATAATAGAAAGAAAAAGGTACATATTACCTAAAATAAATGATAGGAAGGTATAGAAACAGAGCAAGAGAAGAGCACACAGCATGGAGCGCAGACTGTGAGAGGTGGCGCCCGTATACAGCTGAGAAATGCCAAGATCCTACAACACAAAACTCATTTACTTTCATGCGTTTATCAGATGCTTTTATCCAAAATCATCTGTCAAAAAGAAAAAAAGAAAAGCACCTTATCTCCAGAAAACCCAGCAAACTCCAGCAACTTAAGGATTCTTGCAGGAAACAGTGACAAAGTCTGCGAACCGAACCAGACGAGAAACAACATTGACTGACAGTGTTATAGAAATATAGAAATATGGATTTCCAATGGATCATACCAAGTTGAAAGCCCCGATTCCAAATGAGACCCCCCCCTCTAAATGCTTGTGGCTGGGGCCTTTCAGAGAAGTTTTAGACTGAACTATGGAATTAAGCTCCCTGGATGAAGAATTGGATATTAATAACAATAAACAGAATGATCCAATAATGTAATGTAAATGTTTATATGGTTTACAGGATGGCTTACTTGTATATGAGGTAACTGTTCCGAACTTTGATTCCTCCTTTAATAAAACTCACCATGTTTTCATCCTGTCGACACACAAACACAACTCAAATGTGATTCCTTAATAACAATGAGAGGACAGTCCCATCACATCACATCATGACCAAACATTACATTGACAAACACATCCAACACAATACAGGAAAGGCGAGTTTGTTTGGTGTGTGTGATTCTTGAGTTTCACACCTGAAGGAACGTGAGGGCCGCTCTGTGAAGCAAACACTCGGCGTAACACACTTCAGCGTGAAGCTGTTCTGTAAAACATTAAACCAAACACGCACGCGCACACACACGCACACACACGCACACACACGCACACACACGCACACACACACACGCACACACACGCACACACACACACACACACACACACACACACACACACACACACACACACACACACACACACACACACACACACACACACACACACACACACACACACACACACACACATCATTTAAAGACTGCAAGAATTTAACTCGGCAAAATAAACAATGCCCTTCCATAAAGAAACAAAGTTAAACCTACAATGTTAAAGAATTTGAATCACGTGACTTAGTAAATAACAAGGATAAAGGCTTATATTTACTTCTTTAAAAAAGATTATAATTATTATTAAAATATGTATTTATGTAAAGAAAAAAAATTAACTTAGAAAATTTGTAATTCTAAACACCAATATTTTGGTGAATTCTTATATTAATGTTTGATAAGATCATACTTTACATAAATGTACACAAAGTTTAAACGATATATTAACTTCTTTTTATAGCTTTTAAATTTACTTATTTTTAAAGTGCAAATTGTTTCACTTTTTTTAGTTTCTAGTTTTTTTTATAGAGCCTACAATACAGTTTAAAAGTGTTTTATTCAATTAAAATAAAACTGCATTGAAAATAATAGACCATATAAAACAAACAATATGGTCATACAAAAATAAAACTAAATAAATACATGTTTCTGAAGAGATTCTTTATTTAGTATGACTAAATAAAGAAGAAATGCGGCCAGTTAGATTTTGATTTGATTTATCTATCTTATTTATCTATCTTTTGTCTTTATCCTTACAAACCTTGCATCAATATACAGTTTTTTGTGATTTTTATGTGTGTTGTAAATTTTTATTAGTCATCCTATCACTAAGTTCAAAAATCTAATCATTTTAAAGTTTTCAAAAGCATGTTTTGTGTCTGTTTTTTAAGTTTCTTGAAAAATAATAAATTTGGACGTAGAAGGTTTAAGAAAGAAGTCGATATTTTTCTTATTCCATTATCAAATATAAAAAATGAATCATTCTGATTAATAACGAATCAAACCTTCTTCAAGAGAATCTCACCTTCTGCTAGATCTTCATTTGCTCCTCGGCTCGACAGACCACCAGACTTCTTACGGAACCTGAGAGAAAGCAGTCAGACACTACGGTTAGACACCATGTGTTGTGGTGAGGATAGAAATAAAATACAAATCAAATCTTGTGTAAAACATAGTGAACTTCTGTGGCATTGTGAAGATCCATGGGTCAAAGATAAAAAAGCATGAAAGCAACAGATGTAATTCTCTTTAAATTGTTTTGTTAAAACTAAATTAAAAATGCATTTTTGTTCTTGTTTTTATAAACCTTTTTCAGAGATTTTCAGAAGATCAACACTGTAATGTCATTCACTGTAAATATCTCCTCCACACATTTACAACAAACATCTATTTATGACATTAAACAACTAAAGTCAGTGCACATGAACATTTTATTTTCTAATATTTGTCACCATCCTGTAGACTTTTCTCATTTATCAATAATAATTTTGTACTCATTTAAAGCAGGAAAATGTCTAATATGCTCCATTAATCTTCTAAATTTTAATATATCCAAATCAGAATAAACATCTTGTTTGCATAAGTACATAAATATTGTTACACATCTAAAAATTATCAACATTTTGTCAAGTGGCAAGAAATTTGTACTATTTTGTCAATAGAAAAAACTTGAAATGTTCCTTTAATGTCTACTCTGTCTGTCTGTCTGTCTGTCTGTCTGTCTGTGTGTGTGTGTGTGTGTGTGTGTGTGTGTGTGTGTGCGTGTGCGCGTGCGTGTGTGTGTGTGTGTGTGTGTCTGTGTGTGTGTGTGTGTGTGTGTGTGTCTCTCTCTCTCTCTGTGTGTGTGTGTGTGTGTGTGTGTGTGTGTGTGTGTGTGTGTGTGTGTGTGTGTGTGTGTGTGTGTGTGTGTGTGTGCGTGCGTGTGTGTGTGTGTGCGTGTGTGTGCGTGTGTGTACGATAACCACAGCAATAGTTCCAGCTGAGCTCACTTTGGTTTGCTTAAAGAAACAGTGAGTCAGTTTAAGTTGACAGTGATGGAACAAACACACATATCATGATCCTCCTCTGATGTACATGTGACGTCGGTATATGATAAAGTATATATGTTGTGGAAAAGCAATTCGAAAAACAAATGGTAGACTCGATTATGAGCTTAACTTAAGTATGCATTTTTAAGTAAATAGATCTACAGATCAAATAATCAATAAATAATATATTCAGTGTTTCAACGAAATACTCTTCGCTCTCTCGCACCAGATCTGCATCTGTTCCTCGATGGGGGAATGATCGGCCCCTTACATCACCCAGCCTTTACATCTACACCAAACCTCATTTACTTATATGTTTGACCTCCTGTGAAACACAAAAGGAATTGTTTCGAGAACTGTGGTTTTGTGCGCATTCAATAGGGGTTATGATTCTTCAAAATATCTTTGTTTGTGTTCCTCAGAACAAAGTCAGCCATACAGGTTTGTAATGATAACAGAATCTTAACTTCAGTCAAGAACTGTTAACACATGACAGGTCGTTGGTCTAACAGCCACAGAGAGATCTTTATGCAAACACAGAAACATTTCACAATAACAGAATTGTCATTTGATTAAAGGTTAAAGGTCATTGTCTGATGATGAAGTTTGAATACCTCTGGCACACATCCTGGGCGCTCTTCATGGTGTTCCCAGCATGCACAATGTCATCATGCTGAAACGTCATCATGGCTTGCATCTCTAACACTGTGGCGTAGATCAGAGCGTGATACATGCTCTCCTTTGACCTGAAACATCAAAGGTGAAGTGTTTCTTTCTTCCACAGAACACAAGAGAAGATATTTTGAAGAACGTTTGGAGCTGACATCAGGCCGCTTCCATTAGTTTTGTGTCCATATAATAGAAATGTACGTGTGCCAGTTCTGTTTGGATATCAACTTTCTTCAAAATATCTTTTTTTGGACTTCTCCTCCAGCTTCTCTCTCTGGTCTGCACATGAACGAATGTGTGTCATCCACGTGAGGCTATTGTCAGACGTGAGGGTGTGAGCTTTAAAGTACACACCTCACATCCTGGACAAGGGAGCGTGATGTCATTCGGCACCGCGTAACAACACCGGAGGAATAAAGCCGGTTATCGCAGCAATGACGATCAAAAAACTATTTCACACTCGTCTGATAAAGCGCCACACACCTTCACTACACACCTCACCTGCTCTTAAAACAATCAGGAGAGAGAAATACGATCGCTCGTACCGTGGTCGCAGTTTGTCCAAACTCTCATTGAAGTGGTTGTTGAGGAACAGATCCAGAGCCTCCATGCAATCTTCAAGACAGGCCTGAAGGGACATTTGTCTGGAGCTAGAACACACAGACATTCATGTTTACTGCATCGCAATACGACCCGAGGCTTTGAAGGTGTTCAAGTTTGCATTTACATTTAGTCATTTAGCTGACGCTTTTATCCAAAGTCACTTAGAAATAACGTTAAAAAAAGAAGCGCTGTCAAAAGTGAAATAATGCCAGTATTAGTTAAAAAAAAACATACATACCAAGTATTTTTGATAGAAAGGATGAGGATGT
>CM065671.1:15673176-15680676 GCA_033220385.1 Triplophysa yarkandensis | reverse complement strand
GAGAGAGAGAGAGGGAGAGAGAGAGAGAGAGAGAGAGAGAGGGAGGGAGAGAGAGAGAGAGGGGAGGGAGGGAGGGAGAGAGGGAGGGGGGAGGGGAGGGAGAGAAGAGAGAGAGAGAGAGAGAGAGAGAGAGAGAGTTTCTTGACTCCTCCTTACACAGATGCTGCCATGACGTCACTGCAGAGGACACAGCACGAGCGCCACCTGGCGGCGGGGTAAGTAGGTGACAGTGTGTCAACTACATATAATAATAAGATTGAGTTTATATTTTAAATAATGAACATGATGCCATCTGCAATCATTATATAATCAAATATCATTAAAGGACAAGTCTTCTGTGTGCATTGTAAAAAATCAACATAATAATGGAAGACATTTTAAATAATATGTAATGTCATTTTACATTAATATTCTTGTCTTTAATATTATAAATGGCAAGCAAGTTTACAAAGCTGTCACTAAAGTTTATAAAATAACAATTGAATAGAACATAACTTCATACATTTGTAAGATAGTTAAAAAGTAAATGGCGCAAAGATGTTATTTAAGTGTATTAAAAAAAATCCAATATGAAAAATTCAATATCATACTTTAAAAAATAATATTATGTATATAGTATTTATTTATACTACTTTCAATTAAAATATTTTATATTATTTTCTTGAAGCATAATGCAATAAAATGATTGTGGTGAACATTTAATAAATCTGAACTTTGAGTCATTTTCTTAAATCTTAAATAAAAATAATTAAATAGGAAAAGAAGAACAGAGTTGCTCATGGGTTTCTGAAAGTCTTTATTCTCTTATAATAAACATATTTTAAATATTATCCACTAGAAACCTCCTATTTGCAATCATTTTAATTTCCTTTATATATACTTTTCTCCACTAGATGACAGTAATTAAATGTAAGTTTAACATTTATTTCTGCTTGATATTTGAATTTTATATATTACAGTGCTATGATTATTTCAGGATGCATGTTTTCTTAATGCATATTGTGATGTCATATTCTTAATAGTTTGTTATGTAATTTAACATAACTTGTAGTATGTTATGCATAATAATGTGTTAAGTGTTGCTCCCCAAAACTAGAAAAATGTGTTCACTGTACATCCTGACATTGAAACCGGTATGGTTTACTTTCTTCAGCAGAACACAAAAGAAGATATTCACTATTGGACATGTTTTGTGTGGAAGTGAATGTGTGCCACCTCGTTTGGTGGTCAACATTCTTCAAAATATCTTTTTTTGTTCTGCAGAACAGAGAGGTTTGAAATGTCAATGACATAATTGTCAGTTTTTGGTCAATCCAGAATTTAAATGATTGTTCGTAAATTAAATCAATCAAAGACAATACGATTTCAAACAATTTGCTTTTATAATTGTTGCCATAAACTATTTGAGTACACAATATATTAAACCTTTTTAAAAAACTACATATCACTGCTGGAAAGACACAAGGTTGTGTTTTATTTCATAGTGCATAAGCACATTCTTTAAAATAGCTTTGTAAAAAATGTACAATAAATTACAATAAATCAGTAACGTTTGTCAGAAAATGTTTGGCTTTCTGGTCACTGCACTGCACATATAAAGACAGCAGGAACAACTTTGCTTTTGATATTACAAACTTGCAATGATTACACAAATCAAGAATTGAATTTTAAATACAAAGGCACAGAGTCAAGGCTTCCAAAACTAGAATCAGTCTCCCACATTACACAACTGAAACATTCCGCATCATTCCAGTAAAAAACAGAAGTTTGCATCTATAACATCTATAAGGCAAGACTATAATGCTCCAGAGTGACATTTCTTTTGGTTTGAGGTGGTTTTGTATCACAGTGATGTATATTAAATGTATAGATGATGAGATATCCGTCGTCTTCCTCAATAAACCCAAGGAGTTATTGGACGAGATAATGATGAGACGTTAAGCACGTTTAGATCCTATCTTACAGTAAAGGGTCATGGACACAACCATCGCTGCGACCTGAAGATGACAAAACGAACAACTTTAGATTCAACCCTAACCATTGTGTGCCGTATATAGGACGCCCCACGTTTGACTCCTAGAAATAAAATGCATATCTGAAAATAATTCATAATTCATAACTCAAATTTGATTGCATGTATTGCATCTAAACATTTAACATCGTAAAAAAGCCTGAAGTGTATCTGAAACACACTTATGTTTTTCATAGTGACATTAAGTGTTTTAGTCTTTAGGTCAAATAATGTTTAGAAATAATAAGTAAGCGTAATATACAGAGTACCCCACATCGCTCAGACATGTGATTTATAAATAAAAGAGAGAAAAGGTGTTTTGTGTGATACCTCAAGAGCAGCGATGCCCAGTGCCACAGCTATAATAACAACAGTGTTTTCATCCACCAGCTTCTTCAGTGCCGGAAAACATCCTTGAATATCCTAAACAAAAAACAGAGGAATGTAACGTTCTGACAGCTGACACATCTGTAGTGAGTATAGATGAGCATGATGATGATGATGATGATGATGATGATGATGATGATGATGATGGTGTGGGTGTTGTGTATTACCGAGTTGTTAACAGTGCATGGAGATGCAGTACAGCACTGAGACGGATACACTCCTGTTTTATTGACAAAGGGAGAATCTGTGAAATCTGTGACGTTGTAGAATCCACAGCACTTCAGCTGCAAATTGAAAAGAAAAGAGCATTGTTTTTCTAAAGTAAAAGGATTTTTACTGTTGTTATTTTCTGTTCGATGAAGTGTGACAGACCGTAGTCATGGTTGTGTTCCAAAGCCCTGTGAGGTCGTCATCTTTACCATAGTCATCTCGGATGTTTTTCACAGCTGCAGTTCCAAGCTCATTGATCAAGTTCTCTGCCTATAATGCACGCAACACGAGTAAATAAAGGCTGTTTTTCGACCTGATATTTGTTTTAATGATGTGAAAGCTCACCAGAGGTTTGAAGACCAGAAGAACGATCGCTCCGGCGACTTCAGCAATAAAGATGACCAAAATAACAACAAAGAACTGAAGAGAGAACATAAACCTGATGAACTATGACCTCTTAGAAGATGACAGAATTAATAAGATTTTAATTTCATTTTTGAGCATGAGTCTGTCACAAAGCTATAAACTAATAAACTATTTAATAAACGGTTGGTTCCATTCCTAAATTCTGATTGGTCAGCAGCTGTGTTTTATCCCGATATGGCACTGCTATGAGTGCTTTACTCAATGGTTCTGTGTATCATTGAGCCTCCTTAACAACACAAACATACTGACGTTACAGTTCGGCAATACTTTTTACAGCGGAAGGCAGTTTATGAATGTTCTTAATGACAATTTTGAGCATAGTATACACAAAATTATATATATTTTGACTTATTATTTGTATTGTGTTTTCACCATTTTACTTTGGGTCATTCCTAACAATGGCAATCAGCCGTGATTTATTCATGATCCAGGACGGCCTCTCGTACCTTATTGCTTATACATAATATTTTAGTTATTATTTTTCATACTTAGTCTGTATCAAAACTATAAACCTAATACAAATATTATTATAAAAAAAATATACTTTTTATGTTCTATGTACATTATTTTGCCATAGAGAAGAAATAAAGAACAGAACAGTATGGAATAAAAAAGATTACATAATAGATAATTGAAGAGAGGAGAGGAGAGGAGAGGAGGGAAGAGATGAGAAGAGAATAGAATAGAAGAGAAGAGAAGAGAAGAGAAGAGAAGAGAATAGAATAGAAGAGAAGAGAAGAGAAGAGAAGAGAAGAGAGAGAAGTAACAATAGAACAGATAAGAACGGACCGGACCGGACCGGACCGGAACGGAACAGACTAGACAAGACTAAACTAGACTAGACTAGCTAAACTAGACTAGAAAAGAATACATTTTTATGCATAAAGCAGACACTTTTATACAAAGCGGCTTACAAAGAATATAATGTAGAATATAGAATAGAATTGATTAAAGAATAGAAAAGAATAAAAAAGTTATATGATAACTTATTATTCCCTCTTAGAAGAATACAATACAATAGAATAGAATAAAATATTTATATCAAAATTATATTATAGAGCATTATTAGAATAGAATAGAATAGTAATATGATCATTTATAGTTCACTCTTAGTTGAATATAATATCACATAATGTAATATGATATAATATAATATAATATAATATAATATAATAAAATATAATATAATGCAGTATGATTTAATATAATATAATATAATATAATATAATATAATGTAATATGATTTAATATAATATAATATAATATAATATAATATAACATTATATTATATAATATAATATAATATAATATAATATAATATAATATAATATCATGTAGTATGATTTAATATAATATAATATAATATAATATAATAGAACAGAATAAATTAGAATAGATGACCCACCAGCAGCAGCAGACACCTGCTCTCTCGTACGGCTCCACAGCAGCCCAGAAAGCCCAGGATGAGAAGCACAGCGCCCACAGCGATCAGCAGATATCCCACATTCAGAATCTGTGCCAGCTGACCTGGAGCTCCAGGTATCTTCTGTAGAAAGTTGAAGATAGATCCACTGTCCACCTTCACCCAGATTCCCACACCCAGGATCGCCGCTCCTGCCAACTGCAGTCAAACAGTCAAAAATTGTCATTAAAATATATTGAAATATTCAAGGCCTCAATCCTAAAACACACCTCATGACAGATCTGGACAGAATTTATGGCAGGAAAGATTGTGATGTTGAATAACACAATGATTTGCATGCAGCACATGAAAACCACATGAAATGATATTTTGTTCCTTTTCTTTACACATCAAAAGTCCATTCTTCAGAATGATTTGAATCAGACCTCAGCAACACATTTAGGCCGAGGTTACTATTTCATACACATGTAGAAAGAGTTTAAACGATTCCAGCTTTATCAGACTTCTTGCTTACAAACCAACATTTGTTTTAAGAGAACGATCTTTATAGTCTTATAGGTTTTAAGATGCGTCTTGGTTTGAGAGGTTTTCTTAATCTGATAAAGTGATGAACTTACATTTACATTTAGTCATTTAGCAGACGCTTTTATCCAAAGCGACTTACAATAGTCGAGGAGACAATGAAGCGGAAAATAGCCGATACAACAATAGGTCAACAAGTGCTACAACAATGCTACCGAGTATATATAAAATAGTGTGTGTGTGTGTGTGTGTGTGTGGTGTGTGTGTGTGTGTGTGTGTGTGTGTGTGTGTGTGTGTGTGTGTGTGTGTGTGTGTGTGTGTGTGTGTGTGTGTGTGTGTGTGTGTGTGTGTGCGCGTGCGTGTGTGTAAATAAACTTATGTATTAACATATAATCAATATGCACAGTACACAGATACATATTTTTATAGATTTGATGAATCGTGAATTTGATTCCAGTTTGATTCATGAAAAGTTCCACTTACAAAAAATGATCCCATTAAAGAGAACCATCATTGACTTCAAAAACCCGAAGCAACCCATCTTTTGGAGTGACGCGACACCTGAAAAACAAGGATGTGTTAATGTAGATTTAAAGAATTTTTGTAAGGACACAAACAAGGAATGATGCGGGAACAGGTGGTGATTTCCCCTAGTAACTAATTTAACTAGAAATGTCGTGAACCCAAAACTGTTGGTCAGCGGTTTGCACAGACTCATATAAACTATAAAGTTCAGAAACGGCGAGTTTAAATATTAAACACGCAGGCCCAAAGACAGGACTCTAAAACACCTGAAACTGTTTGTTCAATAGTCAATCCTGATAAAACCATGTGTATTCGGTCAGCTCTTTCTGAACAAGGTTAAAGTGTTAGTCCTAATGTAATCTCGTTTGTAAATAAACATATAGAAATATATCCGTCATGTAAAAGAGAAGTTTAAAAGCCAACACTTTTAAGGAACTTTATCACAGTTTAAATGTTCACTTCCTTCATATCGTAACGTGTGTGTCAGATTTCTGTTCAGTTTCAGGTTTGAAATGCTTTTAGACGCCACCAAGGAAACTGAGCAAATATGAACTGTGTTCCTTTTATTTAACCTTCCATTAAATCTTTCCATAAAACCCTCTGGATTGATACGAAGCTTGTCTTTTAACGTAAAGCGAATATAGGGATGTGTTCGGTTAAAAGCAAAGAAAAATGAAATTGTTTCGCGTGATTTCATGGATTCACGGTTTTAAAAATAAAATGATTAAATGAAATGTCTTGTGTTGAAATCCTTTATAAATGAAAGACTTTTTTTTATTGTTCGTATAAATGACCTGATAAGAATCTTGAGCCTTTGGTAACAGGTTTTTTACGAGTTACAGAGAAGACGATGAACTGTCGATGATGTTTTACTGTAAATGTTACTCATTTCAGCTGCTTTTAACACACACGACATGCTTATATGATCTGTGCCTCTGTGTCACAATATAACAATCTAAAGGTGACACATCACTTCCTGTTGTGATGTCGTATCTAGCCTTTATAAACTTCAATTCAAACTTTTCAATTCTTCACAATCAAAACTCTTCAACTCTACTATCTATATATTACTATCTATATAAACTATGTTAAAATTGTTATTTATAATGCATGTTTGTTCAAATGTGTCCTTTATTTATTTTTTTATTTTTTTATAATGTATATTCTTCTTATTCCATAGGTTCAGCGCTTAGAATATTTACTCTCTTGAGTAAAGAAATCGGTTCTCCACGATCGACGTGTGTTGTGTATATAAAGACTTTACCCAGGGATAAGATTTCCAGGCCCTATAAGTCCGATCATTGATTCTCTTTACTCAGAATAAGACGCAGACAAACATTCAAATCATCAATAGAGGACTATGTTCAACATTTTGCAATTTCAGACGTCTGAACTGAATTCACGTACGAGGAAATGCAATAGGATCTACTTACTTTACATGATGTTTGTGACTTTAGCAACAATTTAACAATTGTGATAATAAATAATAAAGAAGAATAATGTTCGGGGTCAGAAGATGATTATTTTACAGGGGGAAGGTGAAAGGTCAGGTCGAGCATCTATTCTAAACACAGCTCCCTACATTCTGCCATTCCCATCCGTGTTGGCCTGTGAACAATTTTCATTCTGGTCCTCTTCTATCCCAGACTCTTTTGTAATGTATACATTAATCATACACATTCAGAACGCTACTTTTCGGATGTAAACGCCAGTCACAGAAATATGAACGTATTCGGGTCGGTGAGAAATGTAAATCTTATGTGGGCTTACGTTTCACATGGAAATCATTTATTAAGGCTTGTTAATGTTTCTTCAGTATTGTGTTCGATTCATCTGAACCACAACTAACATCCACGTCATCTTCCGAAACAGTGTAAGGTGTTGTCTGTTTAGTAAGAATAATGCATTGTGTTTTAATGAAAGATCTATTGTGTCACGTCTGGACATAAAGAGTTCCTGGAGAGAATCAGACGGCCTTTTAACTTCAAAAGATCCA
>CM065671.1:15596903-15672676 GCA_033220385.1 Triplophysa yarkandensis | reverse complement strand
AACCTTGTGTTTTGGCCATGAGAGGCCAGGGAGGCGACACACACACACACACGCACGCACATACACATTTACGCACAGACTCACACACCAAACCGTACCACTTCTGTTGCCATGGAAACAGCTGCGCTGTATCCCTGTCGCCGCGGGATACTGGCTCCCTAGGCAGTGAGTGCTCAGTGTTTCTGTAGAGAGGCATAGCCAGTGCTGGTGTCTCAAGCGTGATGCATATGCCACTCTATTGTGCAGAAATGAGAGGTGTGGTCATATGGCAGCACAGATGCTGAGCCTTGACTCAAAAATAATAGACAGGCGGTGAATATATTTCAGAACTGTTTGATTTTCATGTAAAAAAAAATTAATATTTATTCAATTTCAAAAGTGGTTTGTTGTTCCATACAATGGAAGTGAGTTGTGCCAATCTTATTTTGATTATTTACATTTCAAAAAATATCATTTGTGTTCTGCACAAGAAAGAAAGTTTTGGATTGACATGAGGGGGTAATAAAAGATGAACAAATGTTTATTTTTGTGTGATCTGTCCCTTTAAAAAGCAGTTCCGGTAAAATTAATAAAAATCCATTGGTGAAATATCCTAGGCATTTGTCAGATATATTATTCTCATGTACGTGTTTTTTCTGAAAAGAAATAAATTAATTATTTAAAATCTTTCTTCTGTGGAATACAAAAGATATTTTGTGATTTGTTTTTTGTCCACACAATGGAAATCAATGGGTTACGTTTTGTTTTTGAATTACTAAATTTCTCAAAATATCTCCTGTGTTCTGCTCAACAAATAAAGTCACACTAGATTGGATTAACATGAGGGTGAAAATAAATGATGAAGAAATTTTCAATTTTGGGTAATCTGTCCTTTTAAAGTCAGTTCTTGTAAGATGAATAAAACATATTAATTCCATCCTTCAGATCTGATAAATGAGGACGCTGATAAAACACTAAACTAATCTCTTTCCCTCAATGTGTTTGTGTGAGACAGAAGCTCTGTAAAGGCCAGATGTTATTGGATTTGGTTTGTGAACATCTCAACCTCCTGGAGAAGGACTACTTTGGCTTGACATTCAGTGACACAGAGAGTCAAAAGGTCAGAGTTCACCTCTTATTATTCTTTACTGCTTCGCTTAATAACATTAGTTAGTCATTCGTTTCTTATAACAAACAATTATAAAATAAATAATGTGTTTACATATATTATTATAACAATAATAATATCCCATCAGAATTATGAAATACAACAAAGAAAACTATGAAAATTGTATTGTACATGTACATTTTGATCATTTCTTTTTACTTTTAAAATATATATATATTTGTGTATTCTGCCCTTTTATTGTTGTTCTTTCTACAATATGCTGTCAAAGTCTTTATCAAAAAAAAATTGTTGTGAAAATAGAAATGTATGTTTGCAAATGTGTATCCTCTATTAAACTCATTTCAGACATTTAGTCATAAACGTTTTTAACAACAATGTGAAACAATTATATCACTCATATTTCCAAAACAATTTGGCCTGTAGTGTACACTGTGTGCAAAATTAAAAGGCAAGATGTATTTTAGAATATATTTTTTTATTGTACAACTACAATAGCTCTTGGTCAATTAAAATGTTAACAAGTCCTCAAATCCGAACACTAGTAAAAAGTGTTGTTTTGGCTTTCTTAAGAGAATATCTATATGTATACCGTTATCAGGGTAACTATAAGTGTGAAGCGTTATTATTTCAATCTCACTTCTTTATTTTCACTTGTTAAAGTGAGAATAATACTGACCAGCCATGCAGTGAAGCACTGTAAGCATTGGAGCATTTTCTTGTCTAAAAATGAAAGTCGTCTTGAAAGATGCAGACTTTTCTCAACCACTGCTTGAAGAAAGTGTCTTCTATTAATTGGCTGGAGGTTTGAGAGTTGATGTTGATTCCAGTTTTAACCCGGAAGGTCCAACTAGCTCATATCTAATAAAAGAGGCCCATACCCGTAGCCCACCTCCATCTTGATGGTGTCTGAATCAAAGTGGAGCTCTGTGTCCATTACCGATCCAACCACAGGCCCAGCCATTGGGTCCTTCAAGAGTTACTCTCATCTCATCAGTCCACAAAATCTTTGAAACATCTTCAGATATTTCTTGGCCAATTCTTTACGTTTTATCTTATGGCTCTTGTTCAGAGGTCGTCAGGTTTCTGCCTTTCTTATTTGGCCACGTCTCTGAGAACTGAACACCTCGTACTTCTTGACAGTCCAGGTAGGTTGCAGTTGTGGAATATGGCAACACCGGAGGATAATGGGTTCATGGCTGTGTCCTGTTTGATGTTCACTTTCCTAATAATTGTGTATACAGTGTATTCAAGGTTGATATATTTTAAATACCAAACCTCAGACATTTTCAAAACTTTTAATGTCAATGACCCCTGAATATAATATTTCCTTCGGGAAGCCTATCCTGAAACATATACAGCTATAACTTTTCGTGCGTATGGAGCCATTTCTGCTGTCTGTGTGAGTGATTTAAAATCTCTCACTTGACGTTTTCCATAAATGTAATGATTGACTCGTTAACATGTACAGCAGTCAAAAACAAACTCATTTTCTTTCATTTGTAACTAGGCAACAGAAGATGTTCCCCTATGTGGCTGATGGGATGTTAACAAGGAATTCTTTGTTTTCCATGCACATAGCACGAGCGCTTTTTCTAAAACTGCACCATGACTGCCTCTGTAGTGCTCAAAAACTGAGACGGTGTCTTTGTGTGTTATTAGCGCAGGATTTGATTGACAGAATCATTCTCGTACAAACTCGTTCTGGAGCCACCACACTTCACTAAGAAACCCTCGGTGTAGTTCCACTTTACTGTTTTGCTCAGTGGTCGCTCCTGAACGCTGCTATTACCAGCGGGATCTTTGCCAGGCCGGAGAAGCCGATAGACTGCAGTTTGAAAGGTGACCGATTTTCGTTTCAAAACAACATGCATCAAATGTCACCGAGAGAGCAAGACGCCGGTGCATGGCAGCGGCATGGACAGAAAGGGTACTTGTATAAAGGATCGGAGAAGATTTATGTTATGGCGATACAAATAACCAGGCTTTCGGTGGAAATAAATGAGCTTGGGTGAAGTGGTTGATCAGTGGTTTCCATGTTTCACATTTATCAATGATCATTTAAGAACATTGGTGCTGTGAGGCAGTTTTCTAAAATTCCTCTCATCTGGGTTGAGGTGAGCTGATGTTAAACGTTTTCAAGCTTCACCAGGCGTCAGATGACCTTACTGGAGTGCTGTGTGCCGGAGATGACATTTATCTACTCTTTTAGTCGTCCTGTGGCTCTTGAATATTAATGCGCTGACCATTTTATAGAATATGTATGAGGTTAGTGCCCAATCTGCAGTAAAGGTGTTTTTGCACTCTTTCAGAATTGGCTCGACCCTTCGAAAGAAATCAAGAAACAAATTCGTGGTGAGTCTAACAGTAATAAAATAGATTGTGAGGCTGAATTGAATCTGATCAATGTGTGTTTGTTGTTAGTGGGTCCATGGCATTTCTCCTTCGGTGTCAAGTTTTATCCACCCGATCCATCTCAGTTGATTGAAGACATCACACGGTAAGTTCATTTCGTATGGCTGACGTGCGTCATTTTCATACATTAGTGTCTCCGATGGGATTTGCCAAATTAAAGATTGTTTTCTGGATTTGTTCCCATCTGTCAGTGGTCTGACAAACAGTTCCAAAATATCGGCATCGGTTAGTCAACGTCAGGCAAAATCCTTCAACAAACAATGCTTTGAGTCCCAGTGTTCACACTTTTGAAAGGAGGCAACTTAAGATTGGTTTAAATATAGTTGCATTAGCTAGAGGTTATTATTGGAATTAAAGCATTATCTTTTGCACCCAACTATCATATCATTTCTTAATCTTTCTTACTGTACTGTATGTCTAACAAAAGTATATTGATTTATACAGTAACACGCAAAGTATTACATCATTCTCATGAACCTTTTTCATTTTTCCCCAAGTATATGTTCGGTTTGTTAACACAAATGTATTGTATTTCAGCTTTCCTATTGCTAAAGGCTTTTATTGTTATGTTTTTTAAAACTTAAAAACCTTACTTTCATGAATTCTTTAAAATATTTATGTCTAAAAAATTAAGTATAAGCAAATCATATTCTATTTAATAATAAAATACTGTTTGTGTTTTCATTTCTACATGTAGCTGATATTTCTGGGATGCACTAAATATATACAGTATATATATATATATATATATATATATATATATATATCTATCTAAATGATTATATTATTTTATATATATTTATTCTGTATATATTCAGTGCATTTTTTCTCTTTTTTCTCTGGGTTGTTATTATAAATGTGTGCTGTTGTTTGATATGTTTTGTTGTGTGTGGACAGGTATTATCTGTGTCTGCAGCTGAGGGAGGATATACTGTCAGGACGTTTACCTTGCTCATTCGTCACTCACGCTCTGCTGGGCTCATATGCCGTTCAGGCAGAACTGGGAGACTACGACCCCGAGGAGCACGGGCCTGACTACATCAGCGACTTCCGCTTCGCCCCCAATCAGACCCGTGAGCTGGAGGAGAGGGTGATGGAGCTCCACCGCACATACAGGTGAGCGGTTTACACAGATATTACACAAGTGCACACACATCACAAGATGTTGTTATGAAAAATTCTTTAAATATGCTTCTCATAATGATGAACTGTGGTTAGGGGCATGAGTCCAGCAGAGGCGGAAATCAACTTCCTGGAGAACGCCAAGAAACTCTCAATGTATGGTGTTGATCTTCATCATGCTAAGGTATGAGTCTGGATTAAAGTTTAATATTCTTATTTATGTACAGAATTCATGATAGAAATATATACCTCTAGGACAATTGTTTCTTATTTTTAGTTGTGTGTGATTGAGACATTTTTAAGTACTTATTTTAGTCTTGTTTTTTAATAATCAAACGATCATCGGTCTTGTGGACAAACTTTGTCAAACAAACTCGGTCTTGTGGTTTTAAACAATACAGCCATAAAATGTATTTCTAAATATTTATTCTAAAAGCATGCAAAACTCTTAAAAATTTAACTTAATAAAAAAGGTAAGACTAGTTCTGCGTTCACACCAGAACTCATCACTTAATCAGAGGAAAAGTCATTTTATTGTAAAATAAAGCGATCAAACTTCATGTGACGGCTTTATTTATAGTCTCAATATGTGTATAGAGCTCAAATTGAGTAAAGAGATTTTTTTTCCAGTAAATGTCACTTTTATTCCTTTCTTTTTTTAAAGTATAATAAAAGTATAATGTGTATTTATGAAGCTCTGTATTTCCACATAAAGCCCTGATGACTTTCTCCTCCATGTTTGTTTTAGATAAAGCTCCTGATTGGTTAACGTGGCGTGAAATATCGCCAAAGTTTAATTTTTTCAACTCACAGGATTAGCGTCCAACGCGCCGCAGGAAATCTCCTCGTGTCTATTCACGTCTCTGCATTGACTTAACCTGTAAATCATCCGCGCCTGACGCTCTATTCACGTCTGGTGTGAACACAGCATAACTGATATAGAGGGCTTTTGTCTTCTGAACTATTCTCATATGATTAGTATTTGTCAGTTATCTCAGACATATGTGAACATATGTCTGAAACATGTACGTATAAAGGTTTCAACTGAAAAACTTGATGATAATTTTTAAATAAAATATATTATTTATATAATATATTATATAAAAAATAATAGAAACTAAAATATCAAAACAGATAATTCCTGTTATTTTTATTTGTAGAAACATGTTTTTATTGTATTTTATTATGTGAGTCAGCTGTAGTTTTTGTTATTATTAATTAAAGAAAATAACCCAACTGCGGTTGATTAATATTATTCCGAATCATTGGTTTCTATTTGTGTGTGTGTGTTTGTGTGTGTGTGTGTGTGTGTGTGTGTGTGTGCGTGCGTGCGTGCGCGTGCGTGCGTGTGTGTGTGTGTTAAAGGACTCTGAAGGCATCGACATCATGCTGGGAGTGTGCGCCAGTGGCCTTTTGATCTACAGGGACCGTCTGCGTATAAATCGTTTTGCCTGGCCCAAGATCCTTAAAATATCCTACAAGAGAAGCAACTTCTACATCAAAATCCGCCCTGGAGAGGTAGAGAAAAAGGTCTTTTGAGATTTTCCAGGTTTTTCTCATTAGATATCGCTTGTTGATGCACGTTGCACCTTTGCACCGGCGCTAATGCCGCTGGTGTGTAATCGGCATGATGTGATTTTATTAAGAGAAGAATGGGAAGTTTTCCGAGCATGTGGAATTCCCTTACTTGCTTTGGAATGAGCGACATCTCTATTTACCTGTGTGGGTGTTCTTCCACAGTTTCACACAAAAGCAATGAAATATTTCTTAAGCACATTTCTAATTACGCCTTTTAAAAAAAAAACTTTCATTATTTCTGTGTATATTGTTTGAGGTTTTGTGTTCAGAGGCGCCGAGTGTGGAGTGAAAAAGTGTGTTTTAAAACATTAGGCTGAGCTTTGAACATTTTCTGCCCAGTGGGCACAGAACACAAGGCAGAGAGAGAGAGATAAGCACATACTGAATGGATGGGGGTTAGGACAGAATTCAAGCTTAAAGAAAGAGGGTTTTATTAAGCGTTAAAGCATCTACAGGGTTGCATCAGCGTTGCTTTCTCTCACAAAGAGATTCTGAGCACCGGCAGAAAAGCATGGCTGTGTTTTTACGCCGCCTATTATATGCCAAGGTCAGATATGAATGCTTCAGAATATTTCAGTGCCTTTGTTCAATTTTCCTATCTTATCAATGCAATGGGCATGATTCTCTAGGCCTTCTGGATATTAATATTTTCCGTCATTGTTATTGAAATCCTCCCCTGTGCTCGGATGACGTGATGTTTGGATGGGTTTAAAGCCTGCTGTGTGATAGATTCAGCAGCAAACAGATTTGACACTTTGTCACACCACATGTCAAGTAACACGCTACCACTTTGCTTTCCCTTCACACCCTTCACTTTTTCCCCTCATTCACATGCCCACACTCCCCTGCACCTCAGTACGAGCAGTTCGAGAGCACTATCGGCTTCAAGCTGCCCAACCATCGTGCATCAAAACGCTTGTGGAAAGTCTGCATTGAACACCACACTTTCTTCAGGTAGGCCTGCACTGAACCAGCACTCCTGATACAATATTCATTTCATTTCTTTTCACCTTTAGAACTTTAGAATCTGGAACTTGTGTTCTTGATACTTCTAAGTCTGAATATTACACACGGAAAAATAAAATAACTGTTTTGTTCATTAAGAAAAAGTGTTGACTGCACTCAATTGTATTTCATTTATGTCTGGGAATAAAGTAAAAACATCATTATTAAATGCTTAAAATAAAGTGCTTTAGAATACTACCAATATAACAGAGGTTTGAAAACTCATGTTTGAAACTAATTCAGTGCTTCATTCACAATTTTTAAGACGTAACATGACGTATAATGTACCTTTGAAATCACAATCACAGCTTTCTAACGTGTAACCAATAGTTCATTATTATTTGATCTTTGATTGAATCTTCTATTTCCTGTGCCCGAATGCCAACTTAAAAGACAAAACATAGACTGGGCACCAAATGACTGTCTCTATAAAGCTTAGTTTGCCAGTCATAATAACTATGATGGTTGATTTTTATGACTCATCTGTTAAAACAGATTTAAAACATTTTTAATCTTAAAAATTTGCATAATTGAGGGCGTGGACACTTTTGTGACGGAAAGAAAGGATCTGATAATGTGAGCTGGATGGATGTGGGTTCACCTAAGTTAATACCAAATTACATTTAAATGTTATTATTTATGACATGGAACATAGAGGTGTTATGTTAAGGGTGGGTTAATGATGTAATTTAATGATGTAATCATCTATAATGGAGTGTAAATTTCCGTATTATCATATAAGTGTAAAGAAATTAAGACTTTAGAGTACATGAAGGGTTCTTATGTTATATTCAAACATTTACTCCTGACCGGACACTTCTAAGAAAATATATACTGTTTTCTATATATTTGGGCTTTGTGTTTATTGCATGAACGAGCTCCTTACATGAATGTTTAGTTTGACCATTTTAAAGATCCATTATTTTTATTATAGTGGACTGGACATCAATGTGTATTAAGCTAATAAAAAAGAGACACTAGAAAAGCAATTTAATGACATTTTTGTTTCATTTATTCTTATTGGTGTTTCTCTACCGTAGGTTGGTCTCTCCTGAACCTCCTCCCAAAGGTTTTCTTGTGATTGGCTCAAAGTTTCGCTATAGTGGACGGACCCAAGCTCAGACTCGTCAGGCCAGTGCTTTGATTGACAGACCAGCACCTCAGTTTGAACGATCGGTTAGTAGGAGATACCTGCTGTCCCGCAGTATAGATGGAGGTAAGGCCTTGAGTGACAAATGAATCAAACATTCGAGACCCATGTTTTATTTCTTCTCATCTCTTTGCAGAATCTGCTTTAGGGGACACTATGGACCGAATCTCCCAACACACCTCCAGTGAGCCCGTGCCCAATCTACCCAGAGATGAGGACCAGGATTACCTGGAGCACAGTCTGGATCAGGACCTGGATCAGGACCATGATGATGAATACCAGCGGATGGAGAGTGACTCCACTCCATCTAGAACCATGGAGTTCAAGGTTCTGTGCACACACTACCCGTTCTACCTTAAAAATTCTATTCATATTGTGTTTTGTAACTCATTTTCAATATAAAGAATGTCATTTAATTCAGTTTTATTTATATAGCACTTATATATGTATATATCTTAAAACAAAACAGCTAGTTTCTATCACATCATGTTAACACCAGACTGCAGGTCCGTTCACAATACGAATCATACAATGAAGGAAAAAGTTTTTAAACCCCTCATGAATTTATACGTTTGCACACTGACAATTAAATGATCAGTATTTAATTACGAAGGTAGGTTTACGTCAACAATGAGAGGCAGAAAAGCAACAAAAAGCATTTTGATGAGTGAAATTAGTATTTGACCCCCTGTCATTCAGAAAGTGTCTTTTATGCAGATAACGGTCAAGATTGTAGACTGTTTAGGGGTGTTTTTCTGCAACGATTCAAAGGAAAAATGGACGGGGTCATGAAGCACTAAATCTTGGAGGCCTTAGTAATGTTTTGTGAAGGGTTCAAATACGTATTTCGCTCATTAGAATGAAGATCTGTTGATAACTTCTTTGACATTCATTTTACTGATGGAGTAGTTGTTCTGTCTCTCACTGATAAAATAAAAATACCATTGGAATTAAAGACTGAGCATTTATTTGTCAGCGAGCAGACATATTAATTCATCAGGGGATCACACACTTTTTTCCTTTACTGTAACTATAAATATAACTATAACAATATATTGGCAATTAAACCAATATACAATATTTTGTTACTTTTATTTATTTCTTTATAACATTATGTTATTCTTAGATTTCAGAACTGGATTTTAATTGGCTGTACAATTTTTCCTCTGTATCTTTACTGAATCATAATGGTGTGTGTGTCCTCTTAATTAGAATGATTCTGAAAATGTAAGCTATTTTTTGTATGAAACGTTCCTTCCACTTCCCCGGCTGGTCCTCCCGAATAACAAATCTTCCTTTTTAAAGCATTTAAAACTTTTTCTACCTTTAATATTTTTTTCAGCGAATCTCCTTTTCTAACATCTAACATCATAAATTGAACATCTCTTCCTCTTACAAATCTTCTGGCACACCCGCTAACCCTTCACCGCTGTTCTCTAACTATCACTTCTCTCTTCATGATCTCGTGGACAGAGGGAGGGGGCAGAATCTCCGGTAGACTCTAAGACCGAGGTATTATTTGTCTGAAGTTTTTCTCTGTTTGTTTGTCTATCCTTGACAGAATTGTGCCGTAAATCTACACAAACGCACACACACAGACAGCATGGCTTAATGAAAATAGATGTGATTGCTATGTTTGAAATCAGATCATGTTTTTTTCAGCCTTTTTAGACTTCTTGAGACGTCTTAAGAACTAAATAGGGCCATTGTTCATAGACAGTCATCTTGGTGTAATGATTATTTGTTATCTATGTGGAACAGAACCCTGATGAATAGAGTCACAGTATTGTGTATTGATTATGTTTGTTCTTAAAGTCAACATCAATCCAAAATCAACCCTATATTTATTTTAAAGGAAAGAAATCAACCCTATATATATATATATATATATATAAAAATTAATTATAGGGTTGATTTCTTTCCTTTAAAATAAATATAGGGTTGATTTAAATATAGGGTTGATTTCTTTCCTTTAATATCTATATATATATATCTATATATATATATATATAGATATATATATAGGGTTGATTTCTTTCCTTTAAAATTAATTATAGGGTTGATTTCTTTCCTTTAAAATAAATATAGGGTTGATTTCTTTCCTTTAATATATATATATATATATATATATATATATATATATATATATATATATATTAAAGGAATCAACCCTATATTTATTTTAAAGGAAAGAAATCAACCCTATATTTATTTTAAAGGAAAGAAATCAACCCTATATTTATTTTAAAGGAAAGAAATCAACCCTATATTTATTTTAAAGGAAAGAAATCAACCCTATATTTATTTTAAAGGAAAGAAATCAACCCTATATTTATTTTAAATAAATTAAAAACCCATCAATGAAACACATAAAAACTACTGACTGACACGTCAATGCTCAAGCTTCTTTCTATAACCCTGCCCGTAGTTAATGCAATAATTGAATGTAATAAATGAACTGGCAATAACTGCAAAGAGTAATTTAAAAATAAATGTCAGTGACGGATATTGTCTGTGTAGTAAAAACCTTTATTAATAAGACCTGCTGTAGGTTTTAATATTCATTTTAAGCACATTATAGTTGGATGACATATAATACATATAACAGTTCATTTAATCTTATAAAAGGAAGGTAATTGTTTTTAAATTAAATTATAAAAATGCTGATTGTTTTAGTACTGTGGTTTATCTATGGAATTAAATGATATGTCCATATTGGAGCTGATGTGCAACAATTACATTTTATGATCAAGTCAATCCAGATAAATAGAATCAATACACACCTGTCATATATTTCCCCAACAAATAAAAATTCGTATTTGTTGGGTAAAAATTTGTTTTACCCAACAGATAAAAATTCTGTCACCCTTATATACCTCTCAGGTCACTTTAAAACTGTATGACTTCTATGCGCCACACAAAAGAAGATATTTTGAAGAATGTTGTTTACATAAAACGGCTTGGATCCATTTACTTACTCTGATTTTATGTGCATAAAAGTGAATGGGTATGAGTTTTAAATAACATTGTCTTTTGTCTTTTGAAAGAAAGAGAAAGTCACACAGTATAACCCTAACCATCACTTACATACTCTTAAAACACTGCATAGGCTTCAAACACCATCCCATGTTGACTTTAAGATGTTTTAAATCTTGATTATTATTATTCTGAGTATCACAGCAGGAACTTTCTTGTAATGTCACATGGGAAAAGTTTATTCATATGTTCGGATCACTCTCAGTCATTTCTTATGATTGAAAATACTTACAGAATGTGTATTGATTTCTATGGTAGACCAGCGAGGTCACCGGTGTATTATTTATCCATGCTCACAGATAATATCCAGCACATGTCAGTGTTCACCTCATAAAACATGAACAGTGTACAGAAATAAAAGAAAAGCTCATAGGATTTGTGTCACTGGATTGGATCTATCAATTTATTTCCAGTGTAGAATTCCGTGACACAAGTCGCTTTCACTCACCGTATGTTCACTGCAAACATCAGCGTCTGTTTGGCTGCCTGCTTTATGAATTCAACCATGCTTTGCTCTTTGTCTCCTCCACCTCCGTACCTCGGCTTGCATCATTACCTCCCCTCCACCATCCCTTTATCCCAGTCGGACCAGGACTTGGCCCCACGTCCTAAACAGGAGGTACCGTTTCTCATAGATCCACAGCCTGAGTGTGTCTGTAGTTTCTCTTTTGACGGGCTCCATCAGACATTCTATTTGTTATCTGTGCCCGCATGAGGTTTAATGTGCTGCTTCTGATGTTGGAAAAACTATAAGTGTCAAAATCATAATAATTTGACAGCATTAGACAAAAATGTCCATTCTACTCAATGTTTATATCATATTGCATCATATGCATTTAATATTGGTTCAATTAAGTTTTGGTATTTTTCACTGAGATGCCTCTTTATATGTAATACACTGTAAGGAGAATTACAGACTGCTTCTTTTGTGTCACTTGGGTGGCACCCTTAAAGGGATAGCTCACTAAAAGATTAAAATCTCATCATGAGTTATTTCAGAATTGTTTACATTTCTTTGTTTCGATGAACACAGAGAAAGAGATTTGGAAGAATGTGTGTAAGCATTGTGGACACCATTCACTACCAAAGTAGTAAAAATGACTTTATAATAAGATATTTTGAAGAATGTAGGACAAAAAGTTCTAGGGCACGTCTACTGTAATTGTTCCTACTGTTATAGTCAATGAGAATTGTTTAGTTACAAGTGATCATCCAAATATCATTTTCTTTGCTTAACCAAACAAATACATATATACAGATTTTGGAACTTGAGAGTGAGACAGAATTTTCATTTTTGATTACACTTTAAAGATTTCTTTTTGTACTGTAACTTTTCTGTTGCTGGGGTGGTCAAATGTTGTCATTATTTGTTCACCGTCTTGTCATTTCTAACCTCTTCTGCAGAACAAAGAAGATATTACGAAGAAAGTTGGTAACCAAACAGCAGAGGTGGAAACTACTAAACAATTTTGTTTCAAGTACATTTAAAAAAAATAATTACTATCTAAACGTGATTTTACTTGTTTAACTTCACTACAAAAGCATAAATAAAAATAAAAATGAAGTTTAATGATGTAAAATGTATAAGAAATGCTTTATAATGTTATGCAGTCATTTTTGAAGTAAAGATACTTAACTATTGTATTACAGTAGGGGAAAAAACCCCAACAGCAGTGGCACTTATAACCAATTCAACTGACACGGTGCCACTTACCAACATACTTCCAAATATCTTCTTTTGTCTTCTGCAGATGAAAGTCATACAGGTTAGAAATGAGTAATTGATGACACATTTTTTTACCTTTATGGGTTTGTAACACATTAAATGCTTGTGTACGAGTTAAATCTTAAGGTAGAAAACATTTAAATGTACATTTGTTGGTACATAACAGAACTTTAGGGAGCATTAACGCATCCCAAAGTGTTCTACTTTAAATGATGTTATATTATTTTATATACCATCTCCGCAATGAAAAAGATACAGTTGAACCCTTTTTGCTGACAGTGTATATGCAGAAATCTCACAATCATGTTTCTGATCTTTGCACAACTTTGTTTCCGACTCACTCAGAATAAACGCACAAAATATTTGTCCTCCACTGAAACAGAAAGCCAATGTGAGCAGAAGGTAAGTGCTGCGACCCACTGACCTGTTTCTTTTATAGCAGTTCCTGGATAAACCAGAAGACGTGTTGCAGAAACATCAAGCGAGCATCAACGAGTTAAAACGAGCATTAAGAGAGCCAAACAGCAAGCTTGTCCATAGAGAGAAACGTCTCTCTGGAGCTTCATCTGGCAGCACTCCTGAGAAAAAATCCGTGAGTAGCCCATCCTTATGACGGAGAAGTGTTATAATACTTTCTGATCCGGTTTATGTGGATTTTTATCAGTACTGTTTATTTATACACTTTCTGTGAAGAATCTTTTGTAGAGTTGATGCTGTTGAACCATTTCTTGCCTTGGATCTGGTCAAGCATAAAGAACTTTAATAGAAACTGGCTGTGGGTGGAGTGGTTTATTTCAACAAGGCATGAATTCATTTTTTAATTAATATTACAAGCAAGATTAGCTCATCAAATCATATCGAACGGTACACAGTTTTTTCCAAAGCATCCATTTAACATTTCAACAAGAGTTTTGCCTTCAGGCATCTGTTGTCTTATATTTGCCATAATGAACACCCGACTCGAGATTTGCGCTATACAAGTTACAGTTGCCGCTTGCAGGCCATTGAAACTGTTCACTTTATTGATATATAGGCCTCAGAGGATTCCTCATTGATTGAGAAGCAAGAAGGTTTTCAAAGAGACGTGACCGTCAGTAAAAAAGGGGAAAAGAGCAGGAGTCCTAGAGTAGCTTCATTAGCCACTGGATTTGATAGAGAAACGGACGTGAGAACAAGAGAGAAAATCCTTGACATAAAAGAACAAAGCAACGTTTCAAAAAGGACCACCTCAGAGTCGATTTTATCGCCGGAGAAACCCCTGAGAAATAGAGCCAAAAGCCCCGCTTTGAGATATAACCATTTGCACACCGTGGGTTCTTCGGAGGAGAAAGTGTATGATAATGGCCACCCGCAGGACAGATGTTTTTCAGAGAATGTGTTTCATACAAATGGCTACGATGAGAACTCAACAGAGAGACACAGGGTGAAAAAGAGAAACCGCAGAGAAGATGAGGACGTGGAGAAAAGCTTTGGTGAGGCTTCTCCCAATGCAGCCATAGACAAACACATGAGAGATCGATATCATGAAAGCCGAGAAACGGAACCAGACATCACAGAGATGCTATCAGAGGTCACACCAAGAAGCGCAACGGTCCAGAGACACGATTCCAGCGCGAGCGACACGTCGCAATCTGAAGTAAAGCGAATAGTTCCACTGAAGCCCGAGAGGTCAAAGAAACTGAAAGGCAATAAAGGACCCAGGCCACAAGGACGGTCGAGTGAGAAAAGCAGTTCGGAATCTTTCGACGAAGGGGAGAAATTTGCTTATGAGAGTAACCCGGACAGCTTGTCACTGCGCGGGAAATCCGCTGGAAACGGAACGTCCACTGATCATGACTTGTTAAGTAACTGTCATAACAGGGAAGTCAAAGAATACAGCCGACAGTATCTTCAAGACAGGCACCTGTTACGAGACGTCAACCACAGACACGGCATCGAACAGGATCACTTTCTGTTCGAAGATCCGTCTTCCGTGTTTGACTTTGCCAACAACTCTGGGTTTACGGCCTTTGATCAGATTCCACATTTGTACCCACCGATAATGTCCCAGAGGACGAGAGACGGACGCACCAAACCCATCCCTAAAAGTGATTCCAACAACAGCCTTCACAAGAGCTCAAGCATGGAGTCTTCTAAGAGAAAACCAGTGGTAACAACTGCTTGATATCTGCTTGTCACTCACAGGAACTAAAGCATCGCATGAAACAGCACATCCATATTAGTTTAGTACAGTGCACACACCAATAAAGCATAAGCACCTGTTTCTGAGGAGGTACTAGCTGACTGAGGTACTAAAAACGCTGTCTAAATGGATGAGGATGTGCCAATTCCTTATTCTCTCCCACCTCCCACAGCTTGCGCATTTGTAAAAAAACTTAAGATCTTCAACATAATCTCCATCGCTTAAGCTTCAAGCTTCTTTTCCACTAACTTTCCACTCGGCGTGCGGTCTTTCCTTCCAACATTCTTTCTGTGGTTCTCTAGTACCAGTCTTGTTTGTTGTAAGGAATCAAAGGCCTGTGCACCACACCGTTATGCTCAAATGCCATTTTTGCAAACCAAAGGGCTCATGCAAGTGCAAATTTCAAAAATGGCTATTGCTCATGAGAAAGGCTCTGAAAGTTGATTTAACAAGGAATGGTTGAAGCCAGGGTTTCAGTAGATAACATACCCTGCCCTTGACTATAAAAACTGAGCAGGGAGCCTTGAGGTTTAAGCTGTTTTTTTGAGCTAAAATAACTCAGAGACTTTGATAGAAAGAAAAGCTGATTGTCTTTTATTCTGACAGACTGAACTACAAGAGCCAGAGTAATAACCTTTCACAATGGTAGATCTAATGATGTTGTGATTGCTCCATTATTGAAGGGCTCTTCAATGGCACTTAGTGCCAGATTGCACCTCGTCGTCATAATGTAGTTTAACTTTTAATAATATCGTGGTGCAATATGCCATAGTTCCCACTGTTTAAGACTTCTGATTTGTTTCTATGTATCGGTGAGTGTATCCGATCAGTGTTTGGTGTTTGGTTCAGGGCCTGTTCTGGGCTCCATCCCTGTTATCTCAAGTTTCAGTGCACTAACTTTGCATTGCTCTTCCTATGATTTCATCTCACAATCCAGGAGTCCCTTCCCACCCCAGCAATTCATGCGGAACCTCAGGAAGAATCCCAGGTGCCTCATTTTTCACTCATCTCTCATTCCTTGCTGATCCATGAGCTTTTTCACATGTCATTGTCTTTAGCCTCTCCACGACAGCATGAAATGAATTGCATGATCTGTAACCATCCCACTCTCAAATCCAACATTGATTCTCTGGCACTGTGTAAGCAAGTTCAAGGCTTGCTTCAATTAGCATGAATCTAACACAAATTGTCAAAACGACTGCAGAGAAATAGTATAAGATCTACAAACAGGAAATTACAATTTATTCTGGGTTTAACAGGAAGCTTTTATTATTTAAGTTCTTCCTCAGAGACACGTTATGCTTCCTATTAAGAAATAAGTCAGTTTGTCTCCCTTACTAATCCCTGCATCCCAACTAAAGTCCTGACCATCAGCAACCGCATTCTAAATGTGTCACAAGCTGTCTTGTGAAGAATGTTCCCTCCATTAAATCGTGTTGTTGTGTCTGTTTCTCAGTCAACATTTGCTCTTGTTGCACAGCTGGTTCCTTCAACTTTTTTTTGCTCCTTCAGAGAGAGCCCTGGGAGAGACGCTTGGGATCAGTATCTGAAGACGACCCCGACTTGGATGCTCTGTACCTGAAGGAAACACACTTAGGCATCGAACGCAAATGTTCGAGCATCACCGTCAGCTCGACATCTAGCCTGGAAGCCGAGGTGGACTTCACGGTCCTCATGGACTTTCAAACGGGCATTGAGGAATTTTCAAGAGGCATGTCCGAACTGGGAGAGAAAGACATCTCTCCTGAGTTCGGCTTCTCTGAGCGGTCCACCCATCCAGCGTTTATACTGGGAGCAGATCCCATCTATTTTCCGGAAGACAGACCCCTCGAAGTACAGAAGCCTGTGGAGAAACCCAAGCCTGTGGAGGAACGTAAACCAGAGGTATACAAGCATCATTTCTCTTTCAGATGAAGTGTCTGGCTCACCCGATCACCTGCTAGAGATGTGTAAATGTGCCGAAGATTGCAATCACATCCCATTTTATTTTCTGTCTCACGTTCTACAGGACGCCTCAAGAGCACCGCATGAAATTACATTGGATTTTCAGTTTATGATTGATGCTAATTCCATTCCATTTGATGCTCCCTCTTATATTTTGAGTTCTCCTCTAGATTTCAGTTCAGGTTTGGTTTCTTTTTGTTACGCTTTTCATTGCTTCTTGTTTCTTTTTATTCAACTCATGAGTCAACATTTCCTCCCATTGTCTTTCTATATCTGGTGATCGGTTCCAGTTACAACTGTTTTATTTCTTTTCCAAGCCATTCGTACCTAAGAAAGCTCCACGGTCAGTAAAAACAGCTCAAGCCATGAGGAAAGACTCTACAGAACAAGCGAATGCCCAGTCGATGAGGCGTGAGAGCTCCGAATCACCCCCGATCCAGCCTCTCAGCAGAGAAAGCAGTGAAATCCTCGCCTCGCAGACTCTGAGGAAGACCGAGGTCAAGATCGAGACTCAACCCAACGGCTCTGAGGTCACCACAACTATAATGGAGATCGCAGACCCGGTACAGACTCATCATGCTTTACTGGGGAAATGTCACAGTATTATAAGTTAGATGAACATGCTGTGAGTTAAATGTCTTTAAACATACACTTGCAGCGGTGGATCTCATCTTGATAACCTAACATCTTTATTTGCTGTTATAGGATCATGGTATGAGCAGCATGCGAGAGGCTGCGTACTCAATGGTGGAGAGAGTTTCTCCTGTAAGTGTCCATTAAACTCGGTGAACTCCAAACTAATTGATATAAATGAATTGATATAAATGTTTATTATTGTATAGGTCAACCTGGGATCTTTAGGAAGAGAAAGTTCTCCTCTTTTGGTAACTGAGAACGTAACATCAGCCACCACAACTCATGTTACAAAGGTCTCTAAGCCATTTATACCTTCTGTTTTGAGTTTGTTCAGACTGGGACTTGTTTGAAACGTTCATGATTTTGTTTTGTTCACAGACAGTGAAAGGAAGTTACTCAGAGACAAGAATTGAGAAAAGGATCATCATAACTGGAGATGATGATGTTGATCAAGATCAGGTTTGTGTCGAATTTACCAGAGCTTTGTAATGTTTAAGAAAATAAAAATCATTATTCTCTCTTATTTATTCAAATGTATGGATTCATATGTTATTTTATGTATTTTTCACAATAAATTGTTGATATATTAAATATTAAGTTAATTAGTCAATATGTAATTGTTAAATAAAAAAAAAAATCAAGTTTGTTCTTTAAAGTAATTTCTTAGGGAAACAAACAATCAATAATGTGATCTCTTACTCTTAACATGATCGTCAACCTAGAAAGTTTTGAACTTTTGAAACCAAAGACACCTTTATTACGAGTTTTCCCCCCTTAGAAATTTAGCTTAAAATCTTTCTTCATAAGATTTTTAAACCGTGGGTTCGTTTATAAAACGGGCATACACAGATTTGATCATATAGTATGCGTACACAAAAATCCAAGTCAATATTCATATACAAATAGTAAACTAGGCTATGATGTGAAAAGTACACCATGTCAGGGTCTGAGCAGATGTATGTACTTTTATATAGATGCTGTTCTTGCAGCTTTAAAGGATTGACAGGTGCTCTCTTAAATATCAATGACATTAATTAAAAAAAACATGAAAGAGTTATACATATGAAACTATTCAAATATACAAAATCATTTAAAATGTATAGATTTCCATTCTGAAAGAGAGAAACATGGATGACTTCTGTGCGTATATTAGTTTTATTAATGACTAATATAAATTTTATTAATGAAGCCCTTTGTGTTTTAAATGGTTCAAGATTCTTATTCATAAGTACTTTCAACAAAACATGGATAATGATTATTTTATGACTATTTCGGTAAACAAAAGAAAACATAAAATCTTACAAAACGAACTAAAAAACAACCCAGATCTTATTATGCATCATACCTTAGAAAATACAGCTTAATTCTGACTGTAGAGCCTTGAAAAGAACTAGAATGCCTTTTCTAACAACGGCGTCTTTTATTAAACTGGCAGAAATAAATTTGCATGTCAAAAGACTTATTAGCAGAACACAAGCCGCTTGTTTTCTCTTCTATTTAACCTCAGAAATAAATTACTTTTTTTACAGGCCCTCGCCATGGCAATAAAAGAAGCCAGGCAACAGCATCCTGACATGTTGGTTACCAAGGCTGTAGTTGTCAGGGAAACAGAATCTTCCACTCAAGACCCACACGAGGAATCACAGGTATCTGTCACTGCCGCTACCAGCGTGAACAATTAACCCGTCCATTTAAAAACCTAATACGAGGTTTTCACTTCAGTGTTCATCTGTAATATTGAGTCTATTGTTTGACAGAAGTGTATTGATGTGTCAGCGTACAATAAAGCATGCTGTTTTAGTATATATGACGTTATTTCTGCTTTTCTCTTCATCAGTCCTGATCTTCTGTGTTATTCATCAAGAATTAGGTCATTGACATCTTCAGACGTCTTGGACCTAAGCTTCAAGACCCAGGACATCAATTCTTCCACTTTCACACATATGCTGCCTCCCTGATGTCAGACAGATTCCTTTTTACATCCTTTCTATTTCATGTCTGAATGTCCAGGACACACAGCTCGGGATGGACAGTCTCATCTCATTGTAGTTTATCGCTTTCTCCTCATGAATGTGAACTAACCAGTACTCTAAACAGCTGAACGCTGACCTGTGGTATGAGACACAGGGATTTTTGATGAACAAGATTACGCTTAGTGGAGTGACAGTCATGTCTGTTGAGTAGTTTTCTAGAGCTCACGGAGATGTTACGCTGATGATTTTTGGCAAACACAGAACTGTAGATTAAAGCCTAGCGTATATACGGTTTGTTATGTTGCTTTCAGATTCTGAACCTAATGTAGATGTGGCAAATCCGGTTTAAAACAGCTTCATAAACAGTCAGCAAAGCCAAACAAAGTCAAACTGAGTGTAGTCCGAGTTGAGTGGCCAAATTCTCATCAGTATCTATCGCCAGATTAGTTTGTAATATGGGCATTCAGTGTCAGACGTGTACATTTTACTCTGAAAATTCAATTATAATAAATTACTTTCAAAAGGATAGTTCACTAATAAAATGAAAGTTCTGTCATCATTTATTTCATTTCAAATATGTATTGCATTCTGAAGACCACAAAAGAAATTAAACATTTTTTTTTTAACTTTGCTTTCATACAAAATAAGCGAATGGGTGCCATCCATTGTTTGGTAACTAACATTCTTCAAAATATCTTCCTTTGTGTGAGTAAATGATGCCAGAATTTTCATTATGGTATTAAAAGAATCAGTATTTAGTTTTTGTAAAGGGCGCACATGTGCTTAGTAAAAATTAAAGTTAGTAAAAAAATCACCTTTTCTAGTGTAGGACTAGTAATCTTTAGATCTTAGATACAGAATATCACAATGTCTTACCTGGTGTTTAAATGCACGACACAAGACCTAACACTTTTGCTTGCTGAATGCTAAATCTAAAACCCAAACCTTATTTCAAGCCCACAGAAACCAGCTAAAGAACGAGAAATATACATGCCAAACACTCTTATATAACTTGTAACATGCATGTGAACCCTTTAGACCCTTTCAGACCAAATGATTTCCTTTTTAACAAAATTCACATAGATCAGCAAGAGTATTTTTTAATGTGTTGCCTCTCATACAACGCTGTGCCAATGAAAAGAAAGGTTCTGGTTTGTAAGATAGAATCTCTTTCTCTGTGATAAATGTCATGAATCTGTGGCTTATCGGTTTTCAGTGAAGCGTCACCCGTGAGCCATGATCCTCTTTCCAAATGTTCCTTAAAGCAGTAGAAGTCCTGAATGAGTCAGGATGTGTATGTGTTCTAGTGTTAGATGAATGAATGACCTTTGACCTGTTTGTGTATTGCCAAATAAAAAAAATCTTAGCAGATATGAGACGGAGAGAATGTTTGCTTTGACATGTTGAAGGCTTGTTGTTGTGGATCTATAGGATTTGTTCAGGAAGATGCATTATGTGAATATCATGACACTTTACATAACATCATCGATGAGACTTGAATAAATCATACCTTCAGCTGATGGATGAAGACTCGGATGCTGTCCTTGAATATAAAGAAGTGCCATGTACAGGTTGACAGATGGACTTTAAATGAACCACATCAGTGTTTGTCAGAGTTTTGACTCATGTTGTACAAACACATGTTCATTCGAAGCATTGGTTACCTTGAGATTCCACCTGCCAGCCGCTTCTGTTTACACTGCTATCTGCTACTTTCTACTGCTTGATTTTCTGTGTTTGCTGTAATTTACAGTGTTCAAAATAAAAAAGAGATCCATTCAAGTGTTTGAGCATCCGACATTATAGTGACTGATTTATCTGCACAAACACTTCATTGCGCTTGTGACGGTTTGTTTCTACTGTCCTCTAGTGGGTCATCAGATCCTGAAGACGTCTGTCAAAGATCTGGGCCTGTATTCTTAAAGCTTCCTAAACTCCTGTGCTTTACACCCCCCAAAATTATATTTCATGTAATGTAAGTTAAAGCCCTGGCCACCAGAACTCATGGATAGTCCACCACAACAGAAGATATTTCACAGAATGTTGGTAACCCATTGACAAGCACTGATTTCATGTTTATACAACAGAAGTGGTTTCATACAAGCATTCTACACAATATCTTCCTTGAATGATACCAGAATTTAAGGTTTTGGGTGGACTATCCATAAAGCGTATGGAAAAGTTTTCACAAAATGTCTTTAAGTTACAGTGAGGCCTTGTATGATTTTTAAAAATGAATGTAGTTTTGATCGTAAAATGTAATATAAAAACTTCTTCAGTCTTTTCCAGTGTACTAATGGTCAGATATTAGGTACAGAATATCACAACGTTGGACCTGTTTTTGACATAAGGCAAAAACACATTCATTTATTTTTCATGTTCAAAAATTGTGCTCTATAAGTTGTATCATCCATATCCGTGAAACGGCTCCTGTCATAAACATTTGACAATCCATCGCTAGTTTACAGTAGATTCCCCACTGACCTGAAAGCAAATTTATGTCATTCAGAAGTTTGCCCCGAGGTCATTTATTACCATGGATTCAAAGCAAATGTTTCTTATTGTAGTCTGTAGAAATGTTTCTCCTGGAAAGTCAGTACCAGGGTTAATTGTAATAGAAATAAGCTAAAGACACCCAAAATATCAGTGATGTCACTTATCATTAAAGATGTTCATAAAAAAGCCATGTTTGTATTTTAACACTCCGCCATTGGAAAGTGAATAAAAGTTTTTTTCTTGCATCTATTATGTTAACATGAAAGTTCACCCAAAAATGAAAACTGTCATCATTTACTCCTCCTCTTGTTATTTCAAACCGTTATGACGTTCTTACTATATTCTGAAGATTGTTGGAAACCCATTAGCAGTGGCGGACGCAAAACCAATCCAAATGCAAGTTACCGACATTCTTCAAAATTTATTCTTTTGTTCTTCGTAAAAAAGTCAGATTTGAAAAATATTCTAAATAGCAACACATTTTATTTTGGATGAAGTTTCACTTTGATGTACAATAAAATATTAATAAAGTCTAAATGAATATACATTTAAGATAAAATTGATTCTTATATGATATTTAAATGCACAACTAAGGTATACTTATAATATAACAGATTATGTCTATGCTTTTAAAATGATGTCAATATTTTCGAAGGTGACTGACAGCACGTCATAAATTATTTTTACGCTGAAGAAACGTTCATTTGCTTTCATGTATTCACATTACCTTTAAAGTTAAAGGTCAGTAGATCCCCAAGGAAATGACACGTAACACATGAGCATCCCCAAAGATCCTGCAGCCAAAACCATCTCTCATGTTCATCCTTCATTTATTAAAAGCAGACAGTTCATTCAAATACTGCCACCACAGAGCCAGTTCATGCTAAACAGCTTAAAAATAACTCAACATAAGCATTAGGTCTTTCCATCGACATGACCTCTTGAAAAACAACCGCCCAATCAACTGAAAGAGAAAGAAAACGAACATTCGAACACAGAAATCATGACAACTATTTAAGGCTGTTCTGGTCCTGAGGATATCTTACAGACTGCTTCTCATCAGAGGCACACGTTAGCCAAACAGAAGGGACGACCAGTGAGCTCTTCTTCTGTATACTGAAGCGAAGGCCAGCAGCATTCACGTGTCAATCAAACAGACAACATGATGAGACTGTAAACTCTGTCGTCTGATCGAGTGTTCATGAGGAAGATCAAAGTCTGTAGAGGGAGAATGAGGTATGGTGGCAGAGATCCTCTTCAATTCTTTTAGTTTACAGTCTCATGTAATTCCTGTGGTTCTTCCCTGCCAATGGATGAATATGGATTTGGCTTAGACAAAAAGCCGTCCCTGTGTGAGAACGAACTTCATGTCATCCAGCACAGGTTACTCTATTCTTCTGAAAATGACTCTTTAATCCATTGTCTCAGCAGCTTTGGTGTCAGTAAGTGAACCCGACATAGAGAACTTCCTCCGAAGAGTCTCCGTGTGTAAAACAGTGAAAGTGGATCCACTTGTGATGCATGTTTGTAGTGTTCTATCCACTCATCATCTGTCATAATAAAGTCCTGACTGTGCAGAACGCTGCTGTTATGAGCCACGGTAGTGCTCTCGTCTCCGGCGATAATCCAATCGAATGTGCAACTGTCAAAATACATTTGATCACAGAGATATCAGTCAGACATTTAAACAAAAAGGCAAGGAAATATATACACAATAGTGTTTTAAATATATTCACAATAGTGTTTTTAATATATACACAATAGTGTTTTAAATATATACACAATAGTGTTTTAAATATATTCACAATAGTGTTTTAAATATATTCACTGTAGTGTTTTAAATATATATACAATAGTGTTTTAAATATATTCACAATCGTGTTTTAAATATATTCACAATAGTGTTTTAAATATATACACAATAGTGTTTTAAATATATACACAATAGTGTTTTAAATATATACAAAATAGTGTTTTAAATATATACACAATAGTGTTTTAAATATATTCACAATAGTGTTTTAAATATATACACAATAGTGTTTTAAATATATTCACAATAGTGTTTTAAATATATTCAGAATAGAGTTTTAAATATATTCACAATAGTGTTTTAAATATATACACAATAGTGTTTTAAATATATACAAAATAGTGTTTTAAATATATACAGAAAAGTGTTTTAAATATATTCACAATAGTGTTTTAAATATATTCACTATAGTGTTTTAAATATATTCACAATAGTGTTTTAAATATATTCACTATAGTGTTTTAAATATATTCACAATAGTGTTTTAAATATATTCACAATAGTGTTTTAAATATATTCACAATAGTGTTTTAAATATATTCACAATAGTGTTTTAAATATATTCACAATCGTGTTTTAAATATATTCACAATAGTGTTTTAAATATATTCACAATAGTGTTTTAAATATATTCACAATAGTGTTTTACATATATACACAATAGTGTTTTAAATATATACACAATAGTGTTTTAAATATATACAAAATAGTGTTTTAAATATATACAGAAAAGTGTTTTAAATATATTCACAATAGTGTTTTAAATATATACACAATAGTGTTTTAAATATATACAAAATAGTGTTTTAAATATATACAGAAAAGTGTTTTAAATATATTCACAATAGTGTTTTAAATATATTCACTATAGTGTTTTAAATATATTCACAATAGTGTTTTAAATATATTCACAATAGTGTTTTAAATATATTCACAATAGTGTTTTAAATATATTCACTATAGTGTTTTAAATATATTCACAACAGTGTTTTAAATATATACACAATAGTGTTTTAAATATATACACAATAGTGTTTTAAATATATACACAATAGTGTTTTAAATATATACACAATAGTGTTTTAAATATATTCACAATTGTGTTTTAAATATATTCACAATAGTGTTTTAAATATATACACAATAGTGTTTTAAATATATTCACAATAGTGTTTTAAATATATTCACAATAGTGTTTTAAATATATACACAATAGTGTTTTAAATATATTCACAATAGTGTTTTAAATATATACACAATAGTGTTTTAAATATATACACAATAGTGTTTTAAATATATTCACAATTGTGTTTTAAATATATACACAATAGTGTTTTAAATATATTCACAATTGTGTTTTAAATATATTCACAATCGTGTTTTAAATATATTCACAATTGTGTTTTAAATATATTCACAATCGTGTTTTAAATATATTCACAATTGTGTTTTAAATATATACACAATCGGGTTTTAAATATATACACAATAGTGTTTTAAATATATTCACAATAGTGTTTTAAATATATTCACAATAGTGTTTTAAATATATACACAATAGTGTTTTAAATATATACAAAATAGTGTTTTAAATATATACAGAAAAGTGTTTTAAATATATTCACAATAGTGTTTTAAATATATTCACTATAGTGTTTTAAATATATTCACAATAGTGTTTTAAATATATTCACTATAGTGTTTTAAATATATTCACTATAGTGTTTTAAATATATTCACAATAGTGTTTTAAATATATTCACAATAGTGTTTTAAATATATTCACAATAGTGTTTTAAATATATTCACTATAGTGTTTTAAATATATTCACAATAGTGTTTTAAATATATTCACAATAGTGTTTTAAATATATTCACAATCGTGTTTTAAATATATTCACAATCGTGTTTTAAATATATTCACAATAGTGTTTTAAATATATACACAATAGTGTTTTAAATATATTCACAATAGTGTTTTAAATATATTCACAATAGTGTTTTAAATATATTCACAATCGTGTTTTAAATATATACACAATAGTGTTTTAAATATATACACAATAGTGTTTTAAATATATACACAATAGTGTTTTAAATATATTCACAATAGTGTTTTAAATATATACACAATAGTGTTTTAAATATATACACAATAGTGTTTTAAATATATTCACAATTGTGTTTTAAATATATACACAATAGTGTTTTAAATATATTCACAATTGTGTTTTAAATATATTCACAATCGTGTTTTAAATATATTCACAATTGTGTTTTAAATATATTCACAATCGTGTTTTAAATATATTCACAATTGTGTTTTAAATATATACACAATCGGGTTTTAAATATATACACAATAGTGTTTTAAATATATTCACAATAGTGTTTTAAATATATTCACAATAGTGTTTTAAATATATACACAATAGTGTTTTAAATATATACAAAATAGTGTTTTAAATATATACAGAAAAGTGTTTTAAATATATTCACAATAGTGTTTTAAATATATTCACTATAGTGTTTTAAATATATTCACAATAGTGTTTTAAATATATTCACTATAGTGTTTTAAATATATTCACTATAGTGTTTTAAATATATTCACAATAGTGTTTTAAATATATTCACAATAGTGTTTTAAATATATTCACAATAGTGTTTTAAATATATTCACTATAGTGTTTTAAATATATTCACAATAGTGTTTTAAATATATTCACAATAGTGTTTTAAATATATTCACAATCGTGTTTTAAATATATTCACAATAGTGTTTTAAATATATTCACAATAGTGTTTTAAATATATACACAATAGTGTTTTAAATATATTCACAATAGTGTTTTAAATATATTCACAATAGTGTTTTAAATATATTCACAATCGTGTTTTAAATATATTCACAATAGTGTTTTACATATACACAATAGTGTTTTAAATATATACATGAGAGCTGTACGTTTCAAACCTGCTATCCTGGGAATGGTGATCTGTTGACTGCTGCTGCCGTCTCCTCCTTCACTCACAGGTTTAATCTGGATGATGTAATCCTCGTCCATAGGTAAAGAGAGCTCTAGAGATGTGCTGTTAGTCTCAACCACACTGGGCTGATTCTGTCCGCTCTGTTTATACATGACCTTCAAAAACAACTCAGTTAATGTCAGAATAATTTTCAACGGACTGAATATTAAAATGCATGATCCATAATACTCTATACATTAAACCTCAGACAACTTCATTTATTCCAAAACATTTTTAAGACATCAGCATTAAAACAAAAGTAAGCGAGTATATTTATTTAGAGTAGAACTCTTTCTACTACCATGCAGCTGCAGAAAAAACAAGAAACCATTAAAGATTTAAAACTAAACAGTATTTCTAGATTTTTTTTAAATAAATGCAAATAGAATTATTATAAAATAAATACAATTTTGTTGATAATATTGTTAATAGTCTAAAGAATAAAACCAAAATAATTATACCTAAACACATAACTACAGTATATGAAGCAAATTCAAAAGAAAACAAACTTATTTGGAAACGGTATGTTCATTTTTTCTGTGGTTATATGTACAATAAAATTGTCTGGCTTGCTGTCAAGCAATCAAAATAAAGAATTTAACAATGGAATGTAAATTTTTTACAATGTACACAAAAACTCTTACATTTCAAAGCTTTGAAATGAATAAAATATACTGTATAAATATTGTGTATATGTACGAATTTTTTAATTCAAATCTTCATGACCTTCATGAGTGAATTCACCATAAATATATTACAAATGTATATCTGTGAAATAAATACTTGATTATTTTTTTACATAAACTTAATTATTAGTTAAGTTGAGAGAAATTCCCTTTGGTTGTTGGCGTTGCTGTAACCTGCATTATTTTAAAATGTTCCACCGAAAGAATTTATGATTAAAATAAAAGTGTTTCATTTTGTGAATTCACTAAGTCACATAAAATATTTTACAGTGTGTGCAAAACAGACAGATGATATAGATCTGTACCTTATATCCCATAACTTCCGATTCATTCTCTAGAGCTTTGACGCGGTCCCATTTGAGGATGAGTTTAGAGTCTGTTGTGTTCCACATGACTTTGGCTGGGGACTGACTCGGTGCTGCAGCACAAAAGATCCTCTGATATAAAGTCTTTACTGTACACATAAAACTGAGATCTAATGTAATTATTACATAATGTAATGTAAGACTTACGTGGTCTTTTAGTAGTGACATTAACCACAGCACCGTCAGGCCCAACACCAGCACTATTATAAGCTTTGAGTTGGATATAATACGTGCTGCTGGAGTCCAGTCCACGAATAACAGCTGATGTTCTGTTTCCCACAGTTCTCATCACACCGGCTGTGTCCGGCTTCTCTTTAATGCTCCAGTACCTCAGCTGAAATTCACAAGTTTATCAATCTGTTTCGGTCTCAACATCCTGTTGGATTCTAGATGAATAAACCTTTGAATGATTTCATGTTCTCTCACCTCATAACCCATAATGCGTGTCCTGCTGTTACTCCATGGCAGAGGCTTCCAGCTGACCTCCACTTCTGAAGCAGACAGGCTCTTGACACGGACTCGACTGGGGGCTCGACTCGGCTCTGTGGGCAGAATAATCATTAGAGTAATGTCTCATTATTATAAAAAGGTCTGCGATCACTGGGCTGATTAAACTCAGAGAACAGGATGTTGCTCTTATAGCCTATGTTACATCTTAAGGAATCATTTCTTTGATTATTTATTATTCAACCTTGAACAATTCTTTCCACTGTGAACAGAAGATATTTCAAGAAATGTCTTAGCAGTTTTGTTTCCTAATGATGGGCTGATAGGACTCAGTGTTGTTAAGTAACCAACATGTTTCAAAATATCTTCTTATGTTTGGGTTTGGAATGATGTGGGGGGGGGGAGTAAATGATGGAAGATTCCCCTTCAGTATGTAGTAGTTTCGATATTTTTCAGTACTCTTACCCTCCTCTGCTGAGTATATAGTGGTCACGGATCCAAAAGAACCTTCTCCTCTGTTGTTGTAAACTCCCACTTTCACTTGAAACGGAGAGAACGGAGATATGCTCTCGTTTTTGAAGATGTATCTTGACGCATCAGGGGACGTCACGGCCGCCTGCATCCAGTTCTGACCACCGAGAGGACGGAAAGCGACCACATATCCAAACCCCGGACCACACTGCAGCTCTTCAGGAACTGGCTGAGAAGACACAGAGATCACAGACGTGTGGCTTTAACGCTGCTTGAGGACTTTGTGCTCTCTTCAGATTTTGATGTATAATTGCTCAAATTCATACACATTCTGAAGAGTGACGGAGGTTTTTAAATGACAGGCTAACGGATGGATACAGGCTGGTGATTTTCAATGTGTAAAGAGCTTGTCATGTTACCTCCCATGTGATGACAAGCTCAGAGCGACTGCCACCTCCTCCACTAACCCTTGCTGGGGTCGTCCTCGGCACTTCAAACAAGATACAACACAATATTATTCTCCATCTGAAGGAATCATTTATTGTGTGACAGTTTTTATCATCTATTTATACGGTATGTGTGAAAGAGTTTACGTCTGATCTTACATGATTCTTTAGTCTTTGTTTTTGGCGAGGGTTTGCTGGGTTCTCCGGTCCCTATAGAGTTAGTGGCCAGAACTCTGAACTCATATTCAACCCACGAACTCAACTCCACAACACGAGCCGTCAGCTGATCTCCTCCTAGAGTCTCTGGCACTGAGAGAGAGAGAGAGAGACCAGAGAGAGAGAGACCAGAGAGAGAGACCAGAGAGAGAGACCAGAGAGAGAGAGAGAGAGAGAGAGAGAGAGAGAGAGAGAGAGAGAGAGAGAGAGAGAGAGAGAGAGAGGAGACCAGAGAGAGAGAGACCAGAGAGAGAGACCAGAGAGAGAGAGACCAGAGAGAGAGACCAGAGAGAGAGAGACCAGAGAGAGAGACCAGAGAGAGAGACCAGAGAGAGAGAGAGAGACCAGAAGAGAGAGAGAGAGAGAGAGAGAGAGAGAGAGAGAGAGACCAGAGAGAGACCAGAGAGAGAGAGAGAGAGAGAGAGAGAGAGAGAGAGACCAGAGAGAGAGAGAGACCAGAGAGAGACCAGAGAGAGAGAGACCCAGAGAGAGACCAGAGAGAGAGACCAGAGAGAGACCAGAGAGAGACCAGAGAGAGACCAGAGAGAGAGAGACCAGAGAGAGACCAGAGAGAGAGAGACCAGAGAGAGACCAGAGAGAGAGAGACCAGAGAGAGACCAGAGAGAGACCAGAGAGAGAGAGAGACCAGAGAGAGACCAGAGAGAGAGAGACCAGAGAGAGACCAGAGAGGGAGAGAAAGAGAGAGAGAGAGAGAGAGAGACCAGAGAGGGAGAGAAAGAGAGAGAGAGAGAGAGAGAGAGACCAGAGAGGAGAGACCAGAGAGGGAGAGAGAGAGAGAGAGAGAGAGAGAGAGAGAGAGAGAGGGAGAGAGAGAGAGAGAGAGAGAGAAGAGAGAGAGAGAGAGAGAGAGAGAGACCAGAGAGAGACCAGAGAGAGAGAGACCAGAGAGAGACCAGAGAGAGAGAGACCAGAGAGAGAGAGAGAGATGTGATATATTCTCTAAAAGACATGTGAGTTTTCTTTAAACTTGACTATTATGGTCACATTAGCACAGAAAGATGTGAGATAATAAGTAATCAAACAAGAATTCAGTGTTTCTAGACCTGACCAATAACTTTAAATCATTTTTACTGATGCTTAAAACAGCTTTAAATGTGCCGGTAAATACGCTGAATTTGTAAACTGACTCTACTCAAAGGTAATGTTTAAGTTTAAATCAATTATAAAACTTAAACAATTTTAGAAAAGTTCACATTAAATCCGATACAACACAAAATACTCACATGATCTAGTTTACTTGCTACTATGTGCCACAAAAGTTTCAATTTATCATCCAGTTATTATTTTCATGAAAGGTTCTTACACCTGTCCAATATGAAGCATTCATCGGACGGTCTGTGAATGAACAGATGGATTCTAGACATTCTATGCCTCTGTGTATGAATAATCACTCGCTTAAATTAACGCTGAAATTGTGAATAGAATTAATAGGCCTTGTGCCAAACTAATCTAACTCCAATGAGATTCTCCAGCACACTCACAGAGAATTCTGAAAGCATTGCGCTCTTGCACACCTGTTTTGGCCGCCTGCCACCCGAGAGAGAAAGGACTTCTGGTCTGGATGTTGAAGGCAAACACAGGACTGTGGTTATCAGGTCCTGGACGCCACGATACAAAAGATGTCGTCTCCGTGATCTCATCGACTCTGATATCTAATGGTGGGCCGGGGGGACCTGGGAGGAAACAGATGGATTAGACGGATATTTCAGACCCATTTGGTTATTTGATTCTTTTATGTTTATGCACTGCACGGTATTTACCTCGTACCACCACGTCCGTCGCTATGGACGCACTGTCCACTTTAGTCTGCACGGCACAAGTGTATCTCCCAGCATGCCTCAGCTGAATGTTACGGATCATGATGTCACCAGCAGACATCTGCTCAAAGATAATGGCATTTTAAATATCACCATCATGTTAAAACATGCAGTCTTTAAGAAATGTAAAGTACATACCCCACCGACTTTTTCAAAGTATCCTCCGTGGCTCCCAAAGTTGATCAGCTGCTCATTGAAGAACCATGTGAATCTGACTTCAAGTGACGGATCACGGGTCACCTGGCATGGGATGACAACGCTCTCTCCCACTGTGACGTCCAGCTGCGTGGCTTTAGATATGATGATGGTTGGCTCTGAAACCGACAGCAGATGAAAATATTACATGTGTTTGACAGAACTTCTCTGCGCTGCGGTACCAAGAAAGTCACACAGGTTTAAAAAAAAAGGGAGGATGGGTGTCAGTGGGTTCCCAGTTAGAGACATTCTTCAAAATATCTTCTTTTAAGTTTCTGCCCAGAAATAGTGAATAATTGTGATGACACCACTAGATGTCAGGTGTGATGTTAGTTTATAACCTGAGTTCTCACTGAACCACAAACCGCATTCAACATTCAAGACTTTCCCCAGTTTGTGCAAAATATTGAAATTTAAGTTAACATCAATGCACAAAAAAATTTTGCTCTCCTCAAAGCTAGTTGCCATGGGTACTTTGTAGATTTTTGTGTAGAGGTTTCATTATCTGCAATATTTCGTACCACACATAAATCATATCATTTCACAAACTTAAACAAAATGTTCATCAAGCTGTTTATTTAAAGTTATCATTCAACCAAAAACAAACAGTCTGTCATCAGATACCCGTCCTCTTGTCCTGTATGACTTGCTTCTTTCGTAGAATATAACAGAAGATATTTTGAAGAATGGTTCTAACTGGCACCCATTGACTTATTTTTTATTTTTTGTATTTGTTATTTATATTCACCCTCTTATGACTTACATTTACATTTACATTTTGTCATTTAGCAGACGCTTTTATCCAAAGCGACTTACAATAGTCGAGGAGACAATGAAGCGGTAAATAGCCGATACAACAATAGGTGAACAAGTGCTACAACAACTTGCTTGCTTACAGAACACAAAAGAAGATATTTTATCTCTATTTAATTAAGGCCACGCTGTTCCTTTACCAACATTCTTTCAAACATCTTCTTTTGTGTTGTAAACGTCACGTAGGTCTGTTATGATAAGAGGTTGAGTAAATGCTGACTGAATTTTTTATTTTTGGGTGAACTATCAATTAAAGTGTGAGCTGTTTAGAAGTCTCCATTAGTCTTTTATATATAATACATCAATACAGTCTTCTGGTTCAATATTTTCCAACTAATTAACTTACTTAACATGATAAGCAATTTAAATGTTTTAAAACTTTTAAACATTATGTGGTAAATAAACCTATGGCTTGAAAAAAACAGGAATCAGATTGAAGCATTTCAAAAATAAAAATAAAATTCTAAAATGAAAACAGACGTGTAGCTGTCAAGAATAAAACAAATGTTTTGCTTTGATGCTAAAGCACTTTGTTTCTTATTATCCTCAAATGAAGTGAATATGAAGGCCATCATCACATAAACAGCTGTTTTCTCTTGAAATTACGAAGATTGAATCATTTTTATCAGTCATCTCATTCGGAATTATTCATGGTTTGTTACAGACATGGTTGTGAATGTCTCTTTACCTCAACCAAAGTGTGAATCTTGCTGCAGTTTGAGCAGTTTGTTTTAAACACGTCAAAGAAATGTTTTCAGGATTCAGGCGTTCATGAGAAAATCAGGAGTTTCTATAGAAACAGACTTTATAAAGAAAAAGGACCTGTGAACGGCCGTTTGAATAAAATGCTGATATCGCTTCTGTCATGTTTGAAACTCACAGAAAAGAGTTTGAGATGGATTTATCTTTCAATGAAAACTGCTGTCTTATTCCCACTCATCTCTGATCGAAGTCAAATAATCAATCAACTACAAGCACAGATCACACACACTTATATAAATAATTTATTTAGTTTAATAAATCAATGCTATTAACAGAGTCATTTACTCATATTATGTGTATAAAACATGACTCATTTACAATATCTGATTGTCGCACTCCAGATGTGATGTATTATTTGTCTTAATACCTTTCACCACTAATGTTCCAGCGCTGCTTGCTACTCCGAACTGGTTTCTGGCCACACAAGTGTACAGACCTGCGTCTAGTTTGGTGACGTTAGATATCCGTAGACTGCCATTATCCAGAACAGAGACTCTAGACAAACAAAGAGAAACGATGAAAGCTGTAAAATGACATCCATCCATATGAAGAAGAGCTGAAATCGGATATTATGTTACACAGAGGATCAATAAACTTCAGTCTGGTCACAGAAGTCAATGAGCGATTGTGGTGTGTAATTGACCCTGTTGTGTAGGTTTGTTTTAAACAAAAGTAAATGACAATGAGTCGTTGCGTTGACAGTGAGTTGTCAAAAGTAAATGACAACTCACTTTCTAGTTTGCATACATTTATTTGTTTGGTTAAACACAGAGAAGATATTTGGAAGAATGCATGTCACCTGTTTCTGTTTCATTTAAAATTAAGTATTTTATCCTAGTATGGCATACGGTGTGGTCAAGATCTGTTTGGTTAAAAGCATTCTTCTAAACATATTTCTCTGTGGTTTTCTTAACAAAGATATGTATACGGATTTGTCGAATCAGCCTGTGATCAGTACTTGTAAAGAGCTGTCTTCATAAAACTATAGAAATGTAATGAACCAATCAACATAGACCGTTCTTTATAACAGACAACTAAACACATTATGAAAAAATATATTTTTGGGGGGCTTTGTCACAAAAATTCATTTCAATTTCTGGATCTAACTTTAAAACCTCCCAGTTCACATCTTAAACTGAACATAAAGATAAGAGATGTTATAAGACACACAGGGTACCAGACGGTCTAACGACAAGATAACCAAAGAGCCACATCATGAAAATAAACCAACTCAAGGGACCGTGACATGGAAAACACAAGTTACATTTCAACAATATCACGGTCACGTACATGAAATCCTTGAACTTCTTTCTCAGTTGTTCTTGAACAAACAAGAAAAAGGTTTTATACAGTTAATTGGACTTTCAATGGAAGTCTCCATGTGACAAATTTCTTTTAATAATGCCGTTTCAGCATCTGTCAGGACCACTAGATCAGTTAAGATCTGTAAGAAATAGTACAAGAGGCTTTTCAACATAAAGAAGTACAAAATCTACTCATGGGAAATACAGAAAACATACAGACTCTTTACTTCTGCTTCACGTCTTTAATAACTCACATTTAAGTGCTTCAACAAGAACTAAATGTTTAGCAGATCCTCCCGAATGACAAAAACCTAAACCTGCATTCAGTAACAGCATTCCCCCATCAAGAAAATCTTCGTCTTCATCATTTCTTTGCACTCTATGTATTAAAAGGACTTAGACACTAACAGTTAAATCCAACATGGTTCATGCTCTGATCTTAGTAAAAAATGAAAAGGAGTTTAAATTTGGATAGCACTGATGAATAATGAACTCATGTGCAGAACTCAAGCTAAAAACACACATTCAGAGAGATAAAAGATTCTCTCAATGATGCTAGGATAATGTGTAGACTGGAGATTTGGTGGCGTAAAGGGATACTTCACCCAGAAATGAACATTCTGTTTAAGTTGTTTCAACACTGTTTAAATATCCTTGTTCTGATCAACCCAAAAAAGATATTTGGAAAAATGTTGGTAACCAAACAGTTTTTGAACCCCATTGATTATCAAAGGTACATAAAAATAAAAAATGGTAGACAAAATTACCCTCCCCAACATTATTCTTAATATCTAATTTGTCTACCATATTAGGAAAATGACTATGAATTTTTTTATTCTGTTTTAACACAAATGAGATATTTTGAAGAATGTGAGACGGAATCTTTTCCGAGGCACTTTTTACTCTCTTTATCATTTTTTTCTACTACAGAGGTCAATGGGACTGTTGCTTACAAGCATTCTTCCAAATATATTTCTCCTGTGTTAGATTAAAACGAAGAAATGCATAAAGTTTTGGGTCAGCTAAAGATTGACTAATTCATTACAGAATCTTTTTTGGGTGAACTATCCCTTTAAGCCCAGACACTGAATAGGTATATCCTAAATTCTGCCAAACTACAAACTCTTGAAATACAAATAAAACAGAAAGTATTGAAAAGGTAAATGTAAAAAGACTAAAAAACCATTACTGGATATTAGAATAGCGGTTTCTATCACATACTGGATTATAGCAAGAAATATGAGGGCAACGAAAGGCAACATTCTCTATTTACTACCCTCATATATTATTAATATTATTATTATTATTTATAAATTATTATTATTATTGTTATTATTATGGAAAAGCCTGAAAAAGCTGTTCTCTCTCTCTGGTCTCGTCTCTCTCTGGTCTCTCTCTCTCTCTGGGGGCTCTCTCTGGGGTCTCTCTGGTCATCTCTGTCTCTCCTCTGGTCTCTCTCTGTTCTCTCTCTGGTCCTCTCTCTCTCTGGGTCCTCTCTCTGGTCTCTCTCTTCTCTCTCTGGTCTCTCTCTGGTCTCTCTCTCTGGGTCTCTCTCTCTGGTCTCTCTCTCTCCTGGTCTCTCTCTCTGGTCTCTCTCTCTGGTCTCTCTCTCTGTCTCTCTCTCTGGTCTCTCTCTGGTCTCTCCTCTGGTCTCTCTCTGGTCTCTCTCTGGTCTCTCTCTGGTCTCTCTCTGGTCTCTCTCTCTCTGGTCTCTCTCTCTCTGGTCTCTCTCTCTCTGGTCTCTCTCTCTCTGGTCTCTCTCTGGTCCTCTCTCTGGTCCTCTCTCTCTCTGGTCTCTCTCTCTCTGTCTCTCTCTCTCTGGTCTCTCTCTCTCTGGTCTCTCTCTCTCTGGTCTCTCTCTCTCTCTCTGGCCTCTCTCTCTCTGGCCTCTCTCTCCTCTCTCTGGCCTCTCTCTCTCTCTGGCCTCTCTCTCTCTCTGGCCTCTCTCTCTCTCTGGCCTCTCTCTCTCTCTCTCTCTCTCTCTCTCTCTCTCTCCTCTCTCTCTCTCTCTCTCTCTCTCTTCTCTCTCTCTCTCTCTCTCTCTCTCTCTCTCTCTCCTCTCTCTCTGGTCTCTCTCTGGTCTCCTCTCTCTCTGGTCTCTCTCTCTCTGGTCTCTCTCTCTCTGGTCTCTCTCTCTCTCTCTCTCTCTCTCTCTGGTCTCTCTCTGGTCTCTCTCTCTCTGGTCTCTCTCTCTCTGGTCTCTCTCTCTCTGGTCTCCCTCTCTCTGGTCTCTCTCTCTCTGGTCTCTCTCTCTGGTCTCTCTCTCTCTCTGGTCTCTCTCTCTCTCCTGGTCTCTCTCTCTCTCTCTCTCTCTCTCTCTCTGGTCTCCTCTCTCTCTCTCTCTCTCTCTCTCTCTTCTCTCTCTCTCTCTCTCTGTTCTCTCTCTCTCTCTCCTCTCTCTCTCTCTCTCTCTGGTCTCTCTCCTTCTCTCTCTCTCCTCTGTCTCTCTCTGGTCTCTCTCTGGTCTCTCTCTCTGGTCTCTCTCTGGTCTCTCTCTCTCTCTCTCTCTCTCTCTCTCTCTCTCTCTCTCTCTCTCTCTCTCACTCTCTCTGTGTCTGGAGTGTAGCAGTGTATAATGAGAGAGTTGGAACTGTGGGTGGATGTTAGCACAAGGCTGATAGACAGTGATGGCTACTAATGATTTTCTCCCAGCAGCTCTACTACGCTCACCGCCTCGGTCTTTCTCTCTCCGTGGAAATACTGGCAGAGTGCTTAAATCCCGATAGATTCATATTAGTATATGCTAATAAGAATCTCTGATCGGTGAACTGGCCATCGTCTACATTTTAGAAACCTTTTTAAAAGCTTCTGTTCTGAAGGATTTAAGAATCTCCGAGCGGAGGTTTTAAGCTCTTTATAGGTTCTGTATTGTCTTATTACACTTACATTCTGATTTTAAAAGACCATTTTCCAGCTAGTTATACTGTATATAAAATTAAGAATAATCAGACAGTTTACCCCAAATGAAAATTCATACCTGTAATTCTAAACCTGTTTGAATTTCTTTGGCAGAACAAAAAAGAAGATATTTTGTACGATGTTGGTAAATAAACAACAAGACACCAAATTCCCTTCTATTGTATAGAAACAAAACCAATGCAAGTATATGTAGTTTATGACACAGTTTGTCAAAAATATAAAATTCTCTCATCATGCATTCACTATCACGTCTTATAAAAACTTGTTTATTAGTCTTTCCGTTGTTAAACACCAAAGAAGATATTTTGAGAACTGTTTTATATGTTTTGATCACCAGTATTTTCAAAATATCTTTATTTCTGTTCTGCAAAATAAAGAAAGTCATAAAAAAGAACTATCGCTTTAAACCTGATGCTGCTGGGCTGGTGTTCATTTTCTTCATTCATGCTAATTTAGAAAAGTAATTTTCACAAGAAAACTAATTTATTTGCTCAATCAAGAGTTTATGCTATAAAACAACCGGTTAATTTGTGAAATAATTAGCTTTTTCAAAAATGTCCAGTGTACTACATTTCACAACTGCAATCTCTAATTGATTTTTATAACTGCTTTGTCTGTCAGTCTCCATGTATATCACCCATACGTAACTTCTTTAGTATTCAAAACAAAACCAATGAGATTTATATGAATATTAGGGCTTTCAATACGATTTATCACATCTCAAATTAAAGTTTGTGTTGAGATACTCTTATTAATAAACACATACACACTTATAGCTCTTAAATTGTATGCATATATGTGTATGTATTTATAAATACTAAACTGTTTGGTAAAATACACAGACATACATTATGTGTAAAACAAACTTTTGTTCCATAATCAAGATTCATCGTTTTGATAGCAGTTATAATTTTGTTATCTCGCACTTGAGAATCTGAAAGCTCAAACAGAAATTGGTTGATAGCACAAGATTATCTTCACAATCGTATACTGACAGAGGGAATGTTGTGTTAAGGAGTTTTTAATAAGATTATCCAAGCTTTAAACATGACAGAAGTGCTCCTATCGGACTCCTAACTGATTAATGTGTCTGTGTCGCATTGAAATAAAGTTTGCGACGAAAAAGGAGAAAAGAAGACGGGACTGAAAATATACCTGTGACTCTCTCTCAGGGCTTCTTTGCCTTTCCTCCAAGAGATCATACCACGCGGAGACATGCGGGGTCTGCATTCAATCAAAACATCCCCACCCTGTCGAGCCAATGTCTGAGCCTTCAGAAGGCTGTCGGAGAAATCTGGAGCCACTGCTGAAATGAAGAGGAAAACACAATGATAAAGACACTGATAAATAGATGAATTGACTGATGGATGCTAGAAAACGCAAACGACATGAGAACACACAATTGGACACAAAAACTGGAAAACATCTTCTTTTGTTTATTTGGATGTTCCAAAAAAAGATTTATGTCCCCGGTGTAATCGTATGAAATCCATTCATGTTTGTGTGTGGTTCACGCGTCTAAACACTTGGATGTAGTTTGGAACAATATCAAAGGTATTTTCTTCCACACATCCTGTCGAATTGCCTTATCTCCATCTCGCTCTAATTTTCTCAAAATCTCATCGTCTGCTCGCTTTCCACCGGAAAGTTTTTTTAATGCGATATACTCACTTAAAAGTGTGTTTCAAAGCTCGGTGCTCTCCCCCACGCGCCACTAAGTCAAACCGAGTCAATCCAGCCAGCAGAAACATAAAGACACTAAAGTGCAAAGACTGTCTACCTCACATCTCCCCCAGGCAGCAATTTCAGTGTACCAGACATTCCCGCCTGTTTGGCATCCGTCTGCACTCACCGCTGAAAGCATCAAAGCAGCCATTGTGCTGACAAATGACAAGAAGCGAAATCGGAGCGTCCCGCTCATCTGATGCACGATAAAATGGCCTCCAACATCAGCTCCTTTAATCTTGGCTGTAGACACGGGTTTGATCATTGATCTGTCAAAAGTTCCTGCTCCGTGTGATCGCAGGTCAACTGTTTTTAAATGTGGGGGAAAGGCCCTGGTGAGACTGATGTGTGTTTTATAGACGATGTGACTGGAATGAGAAACAAAACTGAGATGCCGAACGGACACAAATGAATAAGAGAGCATTATGATAAGGTTGGGTCATGGTGGCCGCCCAGATAGCACATGTTCTTGTGTCTGCTAAAGATCTAGAAAACATCTTTCGTGTAAAATCCTCTGTTAAACATCTTAGAAAGAGCTGTTGTGCTTCATAAACTTCTTACAGAGATGTAATGAAGATAAGCAAACAGTGTCTTAAAGATGAAAATACAGATGTCTAATAGACATCTGACAGATGAATTCTAATATATATGGTATTGATTCGATTCAATTTTGATTCTATTGAAATAAAGATTAGTGAAAAGTTTTTCCTGTTAAAATCATGCTTGTTTTGCAGACATTGAATCCATATTTTAATATATATGCTTGTACCTGAAACCCTTATCTGCTTAATTTGAGTCAAACATTGTAAAAGTGTTGAACAGCATAAAAAATGACGAACAGCTCCAAATTCACAAAAAAAATGTCAACTTATTTTACACAGATAATGTTCTCTGCGGAATGTGCAATAAGAAATCGTTCCTTTAAATGTTTTCTTTACAAGCTGTTTTTATCCAGCGATTACATTTTTTCACACACCTCTTTTAATGCCAAATGTCAGAAACTGTCACAAGAAAAATATGAATTCAACTGACCGACAATTATATGCTTTCGATCTGTTGGCATTCATTCAAAGCAGATGCTCTTCACAGACATCCAACTATTCATTTAGTGAGGATGAAATAACCTACCAATGACTCGGAGTTCAGCGTTGGCAAACACTCGGCCGTGCCGGTTCTCAGCGATACATTGATACATGCCTGCATCTGACAGGGTCAGAGCGCTGATGGACAACGCACCGTTCACCACCTGGATTCGGTCCTGAAAACGCAACAACACAACACGTTTAATATTTCTGACGTTCACTTTTACTTTCTCATAACATTTTTAGGAATGGAGCTGTAATGAAATGCAATGCAGACTTTTTGTAAAGCATTTCAAATCAAACACATCACTGCTTGGTTCATGTCACCTCACGTGGAAGAATTTATTCAATAAATGTGTAGTTTTTGTGCATTAACCACTAAAGAAAGCATTGACTTAATGGAGCCTGTGGGTTTTTCTGAGCATTTCTAGACTTATGTACATCTTGGAGTTTCCATCAAGCGTTTCTATGCAAATCTACATAAAACAGATGGATGGAAATGTAACAAGTGTGACGTGAAGATTGTAAGTGTCTACAGCAAAACCGGCCAATATTATACACCACACATCGACACAAGTCATGGCATTTCCCAGCATGCCCTTTTAGAAGAACCATTTATATAAGTTCCTTTAAGGACCATACCATTCTTGGCATTATAAACCTTTTTTTTCCAAGACAAAGATTCTTCAGATGTTACATTTTAAAGAGTGTAAGCACAGAAAGAAAAATCAGCCACTTATGGCTTTAAAAACAAGGAATATACTCTTAAACAATTGATAGGTTTGACGAAAACAGAACAAGTAATGAATTTAAGCCCACGCTAGCTGTGGAGAACCTTGGATGGGCGGCCTGTAATTTTTCACCCTTGGCAAAACATTTACGGGTAAAGCTGTGATATGCTCACTCGATTGTGAACAATATGAATGGTGCATTCAGGCTGAACGCGCAGAGATTTAAATGGCTTAGATATCCACGCTCACGCTTCCGCACTTCAGAATACAGTGTTGTTTTATATCACTCGGATTTCATCGTATTACTGCCGCTAGGAAAGCTCTCGCCCCATGTGACCTGCTCTGACACCAAGCATCGTACAACGAAACAGATATCACGCAGAGATCACGTCGTACAGCATGTTTGTTCTGTTGACAGGGGTAAGACAGAGAAGATCAGCACAGCCTCCAGCAACACAGACAAATGGTGAAATCAATCAGTTTTATGGGAGTAATTAATAAGGGATGACATTCCACTGGAATCAGCACTTTTCCTCGACGGTGGGAGAGCGGCAGGGGAGTGGGACGTACCGTATCAGACCGATTAAGTTGCCCACCTGAATACACATCACAGAGATTGCCCTAACAGTATGACTGTTGACTTGCATTAGTGCTATTGTTGCTGAGGTGAACACTTATATGAATATGAATGAAAATTATATTTAAAGGGGTTCAACCACAAAACAAAAATTCAATATTGGGTCAATCACCCTCACATCGTTGGATCACCTTTTTTATTATCAGAACACAAAATAAGACGTTTTAGTTGAGGTTCTTCAGAGACTGCAACACATTCAGCATTATGTATAATGAAGTGACAAGGACAGTTTTTATCTTTACAAAAATACAACATATATTACAAAATATATAGAACATATATTACAAAAATAACAACATATATTTCACAATCTCTGATGGATTCAATGCACGTTTAGGAGAGCAGGATCTCATGACGCATACATGTTAATGATGGACGGGTTGTTTTTTCTTGAACCTGTGGGTCACACTTTTATGGAATTATTTGGCCCACCCCAGCTCCACTATTTATATTTGAAATCCCGTCCATGACCTCTAGATAGACAGAGTCGCACTTCACATCGCCCATACTGCTGCAACTATTTCTTAAAAACAATACGGACAACTGACCTTTGTTTCTTTTAATGATGTCAATTTTAAACCCAAGTTTCTCCAGCACCTCATCGGTCATCTTTCCTTTTATTTTTCAGTTATTGTTGTCATGGCTGGCAGAGGAAGCTGCTTGAGGCTTTATGTGTCAGAAGACGCTTAAGGATATAACGCAAGTTACTTTGCTATGTACAAGGCCTTCGTATTGTAACCTTATCAAAAGACTATGAGGGGAAGTCATGTTCTAGTGGTTAGAAAGTCTAGGGTTGTGGGTTCCAGTCTCAGGCCGGCAGTGTCATGACTTATATGTCCTTTAGCAAAGCACCAAACTCCACACTGCTCCTGGGCATCGCAGCATAAACATCTGCCCACTGCACTGTGTGTGTGTGTTCACTGCTGTGTGTGTGTGTGTGTTTGTTCACTATCGTCTGTGTGTGTTTACTGCTGTGTGTGTGTTCACTGCTGTGTTTTTTGCTGTGTGTGTGTTCGCTACTGTGTGTGTGTTTTCACAAATGTGTGTGTGTGTGTGTGTGTGTGTGTTCGCTCTTGTGCAAGTGTTTGTTGTGTGTGTTACCTGCTGTGCATCTGTGTGTGTGTGCGTGTTCACTACTGCTGTATGTGTGTGTGTTTTTGTGTGTGTATTTGCTACTGTGTGTGTGTGTGTGTGTGTGTGTGGTGTGTGTGTGTGTGTTCACAACTGTGTGTTTGTATGTGTGTCTGTGTGTGTCTGCTACTGTGTGTGTGTTGGTTACTGTGTGTGTGTGTTCGTTCACTACTGTGTGTGTGTGTGTGTGTGTGTGTGTGTGTGTGTGTGTGTGTGTGTGTGTGTGTGTGTGTGTGTGTGTGTGTGTTCACTACAATATATATGTAATATAGGATATAAGGGGTTTTCACACAGTATAAGTGGATTTTTTATTGAAGTCTTTATCACCAGCCTCTGCCTAATCTGACCTGCAGATTACCCTTGAGTTATAACTCATCTTTTTTTATCTGGCTTTGTGTAACTTGGTAACCTTGTCGTAGCACTTGTACACCTACTGTTGTTGACAGTTGTAAGTCACTCTGGATAAAATTGTCTGTTAAATGCCTAAATGTAAATGTAAATGTATAATACGACCCATGCACCCATAATGCATGTGCCATACTGACCATGAAACTATCCTCGTTGCTTTATATTAAATTATGCTGAACCAGTGGAGTGGAACTGATTATTTTAACCCTCTCTTCACAAGTTGTGTGGCAGTCAGAGCTGTCAAACGATTAATCGTGATTAACCGTTTCCAGAACAAATGCTTTGGAAATGCAGGCAGGATGACAAAACAAAAGTTAAATAAAACACCCAGGATGGGGATAAGACCAACAAATAAATACAAATGGCATTAAAACTTCCCACAAGAGGGAAAACTAAGCTCTTAGGATAATAACTAAAGGCACAAAAAGATTCTCAGTAAAAACTAGGACGAACAGCAAGACACAAGGACAGGACACCATCATAGAAGAGCAAACACAAGGACTTTAAAATGGGAAACAGAACAAGGGATAAATACATGAGGGCAGGTGTAGGGAATGAAAGAATGATGGGACGAGAGACAGGACAACAAGAGGGTGGGAGACAAGACGAGAGATCACATGACATGTCAAAACAAGGCCGTGTGTCTCACACAAAACACACAGGTCATGACAAAACTCAATGACTGCTTATTATAAAAAAATAAATCTTAATATTGAATGACTTGGGGGTGAGTTATTCAGTCATTTATAGGTAAACTACTGCTTTAGGTTTCAGCAGATGTGTTGTCTAAGTTTACCATCAATATATAATTTACATTTACATTTAGTCCTTTAGCAGATGCTTTTATCCAAAGCGACTTACAATAGTCGAGGAGACAATGAAGCGGAAAATAGCCGATACAACAATAGGTGAACAAGTGCTACAACAATGCTACCAAGTTAGACAGAGAGAGAAGTTACAATATATATATATATATATATATATATATTTTTTTTATATAATGAAATCCTTGTTTATTCTTTACTCATTTGGATGTCACTATAATCTTACAATGTATTTATGAAGACAGCTGTATTACAGTACAACAATGCTTACTTGTTTGATACTTTTTGGATGCAGAAGTATATAAATAATTTATTTTAAAACCTATTTATTATATTTATTTATGTGGCTTAAAAATTTTATGTGATTATTATGCGACCAGTTCCGTTATCTTCTGGCGGTTAGAGAAACCAAGAAGAATGTAGGATCTAAAAAACCTTCTGAAGGATCTGTAAACCCTGCAGTTCTCTTACTGTACACAGCTTATTACTGGCTGCTTTGTAAGAAGATAAAGAGGCTTTGTCTGTTCATTGTCATCACATAACAAACTTCAACCCCCCACCGCTTTCTCTCTGTGACTACATGAATGACCTTTGGTCTAGAGATTGATCAAATGCTGAGTTAGCTGATCGTGACATTTACAAAATGCTAACACCTCGGCTCATTACGAGTGCAGCTCTCACGCTGAGATTCTCTCCGTGTGATAAAACAAACTCTGTACATGATATTAAAATTCAGCATGAAACTGCGTCAATCTCATGAAAGCTGTAACGGGCAGACTCTAGACCCTTCAAGAAGGCTGGGTGGCTTTAACTCATGCTTGGATTGCATATGGGCAAAGCCAAACATTGGGTTAGATTAATATAAAAAATAACTTAATTTAAAATGACAACAAACTCAAAAGAAATAATTTTCAAAGTCATTTCAAACCTGTATGATTTACTTTCTTCTGCAGAATACAAAGAAGATATTTTGAAGAATGATGGTAATCAAATAAACATCAGACTCCACCGACTTCCACTGTATAGACACAAAAAATTCTTTTGTGTTCAAAAGTAAAACTATGGTCATCTTCAGCTCTCTGGTTTGATTCCCTCACCTCAAATGACTCCAGCTGTTCTCCGTTCTTCAGCCACCTGTAGGAGGGTTTGGGCTTGGCACTGGCCTTACACTCCCACAGGAGAGATTCATCGATGGCTTTCTGCACATCCTGAGGCTTCTCCAGCAGATGAGGGGGAGCTAAGAGCCATCAACAAACACACAACACAAGGCCGTTGTCAAAAACACACAGAGCGCTGCGCATGAAAATGAATATTTCAACAGCTCTCCTGACTCTCAGACAGACTTCCAGATGATTATTGATTAACCCCTTGGAGAAATCGGTAAACCGAGCAAGCGGTTTATGAGCCTATTAATGAATAAATCCCGATCAACAAGGCATCCGAAGGAAAAATCATAAATAATTCATACGGCTTATTGTTTAGTAAATATTTATAAAGCTTTATGGAACACAACACAACACAACAACACTTTTTTTAGTGCCATAACAATATAATGACCCTTTATTAAACTTTTTTACATGTCTTGTTTTCATAAGCTAAGATAAGTATTTTTAATGTATTTATTTTCTTTTATGGTGGTGGGTTATATGTTATTATGGATGCCTTTGAATGTTCTTGTAAATTATTGTGTCAAAAAAGCAGAATAAAAAATATGTTTATACAACTTATTGATTATAATATGATCATTTGCATCCATCAAGGAAACATTTTCATACAGATGAAACTCTTAGAAAAGAGAATTCATCTTAGCTTGCAATGGAAGCATAGTGATGTTTATGAGTCGCGGCCTCAATATTGGACCTCATCATCTCAGTATTGGCTATTATATATGAAATGAACAACAGCGACTTGTATTGATTATTTCATATTCCCAACAGCCATGATAGATGTCCTAAAGAAGAGACTATGGAAGATTATAGATTTTTACCTGCCATATCCCTGCAATGACAAATAATTACAACACACAAGAAAAAATATGAAAATCTGACATCCAGGTCATAAAAAACTTCTTAAGGTAATCAATAAAACTACAGTATATTGATTTCAACAATGATAAGACCATATAATAAATCATTCATAAACACCTCAACTATTATGATGCCCAGTGGGGAGCAAAATAAAGAAAGAGAAAATATTGTAATTTACAGGAAGCCTTTCTGTGTTTAAAGACTGAAGGACTGATTCTGTGTTTGTCTTAATGTGCAAACAGTGCTTGACATTCAGTTTGTGTATGACAACTTTATGCAGGAGCTCCCGCTATAAGCATACAAGAGAAATATATGAAGAGTTTATTTAATATAAGAGATATTACAAAAGCTTTTATTTACTTAGATAAATATCAAACTGCAGTTGGTTTGTTTAAATGAAGCCAAAATTACTAAAAGAATACAGTTAAACTGACACAAACTCCTGTCAAGTTTAGAGACTAGAGAGGGTCGAGTCTGTTTCAAGACCGAGTTTAGAGAGGCTCGAGTCAGTGTTTAGACCGAGATTAAACAGAGGGTCGAGGCTGTTTCAAGACCGAGTTTAGAGAGGCTCGAGTCCTTGTCCAGACCGAGTTTAGAGAGGCTCGAGTCCTTGTCCAGACCGAGTTTAGAGAGGCTCGAGTCCGTGTTAAGACCGAGATTAAACAGAGGGTCGAGGCTGTTTCAAGACAGAGTTTAGAAAGGGTGTAGTCTGTTTCAGGACCGAGTTTAGAGAAGCTTGATTCTGTGTCAAGCCCTGGTTTAGAGAGGCTTGAGTCCCTTTCAAGACCATGTTTAGAGAGGCTTGAGTCCGTGTCAAGACCGAGTTTAGAGAGGGTCAAGTCTATGTTTAGACCGAGTTTAGAGAGGGTCGAGTCCGTGTCAAGACCGAGTTTAGAGAGGGTCGAGTCTATCTTTAGACTGAGTTTAGAGAGGGTCGAGTTTGTATTAAGACCGAGTTTAGAGAGGGTTAAGTTTGTGTCAAGACCGAGTTTAGAGAGGGTCGAGTCTATGTTTAGACCAAGTTTAGAGAGGGTCGAGTCCGTGTCAAGACCGAGTTTAGAGAGAGTTGAGTCTATCTTTAGACTGAGTTTAGAGAGGGTCGAGTTTGTATTAAGACCAAGTTTAGAGAGGGTCGAGTCCATGTCAAGACCGAGTTTAGAGACAGTTGAGTCTATGTCAAGACCTAGGTTAAAGAGGCTTGAGTCCCTTTCAAGATCGAGTTTAGAGAGGGTCGAGTCTATGTTAAGACCAAGTTTAGGGAGGGTCGAGTTCGTGTCAAGATCGAGTTTAGAGGGTCAAGTCTATGTTTAAGACAGAGTTTAGAGAGGGTTGAGTCTATGTTAAGACCGAGTTTAGAGAGGGTTGAGTTTGTGTTAAGACCAGGTTTAGAGAGGGTTGAGTCCGTGTCAAGACCGAGTTTAGAGAGGGTCGAGTCTATGTTAAGACCAAGTTTAGGGAGGGTCGAGTCCATGTCAAGACCAAGTTTAAAGAGGCTTGAGTCCCTTTCAAGACCAAGTTTAGGGAGGGTCGAGTTCATGTAAAAATTGAGTTTAGAGGGTCAAGTATATGTTTAAGACCGAGTTTAGAGAGGCTTGAGTCCGGCTCAAGACCTAGTTTAGAGAGGCTTGAGTCCGTGTCAAGACCTAGTTTAGAGAGGCTTGAGTCCGTGTCAAGACCTAGTCCAAATGGAGTCCATGATAAGACCAAGAACATTAAAATGTGGTCGTGAGACCAAGTTTTTAGTCTCGAGCCTTACAACACTGATTTTTGGATCAACCTATGAAAGTAACATGTAATGGTGTATGGTTATCTGTATCCTGCTTAACTCTAAAATAATGTTAATAGATATTTTTCATTACCCAAATCATTAATAACATTATTTTTGTAATATGGCTCAAACACTGAAAGTCCAAAGTTCATGATCACGACTATTTTCTAAATGCACCATTTAAACCAGGCATTTGATGTGAAGAACCATTCAAGTTTGAAACAATATTAAGGTATGAAAATTAGGACAAAAAAACATTTTCAATGAACTTATTTGAAATATTTCAGAGTCTTTACCATAGAACGAAAGCCGTCCATTTACTGTATTTCTGCCTCTTGAGTTTTCAGCCACACATTCATACTGTCCGGCATCTTCCTGTTGGAAATAAGGGATCTCCAACACTCCACTGGATTTATTAACATCCACTTTTTTGGGAAAGGGATTTTCATCAGATCTTCTCCAGCTGATCACAGGCACTGGACTGAAACCAACAGAATCTGATTGTTTGATAGAGTTTCAACATAAATCTACTGGATAAACTGATCTCAAAATGAGCCTAATAATAGATTTTTCTAGAACAACCCTAGCTGAGAATGATGTGAAGTGGGTCATTTACACGTAAGAGTAACAAAATCTAAACTTCTACTATAAAGTTTTGAGACGCTTGAATAAAATGTTTCCCATTATTTAAAAACACTTTTGCAGGTGAAGGTGTATAGATAAATGTCTGATAGTAAACTTACATAAAAACAGATTTAGAAGCAAGTTATTGAGCCGCTGCTTTCATGTAAAATTGATAAAAACAGACTCTTTCAGAAGCATCAACTGTAATGTATTTACTTTCCCAAAGCGAAGCACTCCAGTTTCACTGTTAAGCCCTTGGCGACAGCCAAGACCTCCGGTGGCTGAACTTCAATTTTTGGTTCATATTCACCCATGATGCCTGAAACACAACAGCATCCTTTCACATCAGAATATTTCTATTGACAAAAACCTTGTTTTCTAAGATGCATTCACAAAGTGACATCACCATCACTGCGGAGCACAAGAGGTGTCGGGGGTCCCTGAACGGTGGTCTGGGTCACCGTGTTGGTCACGACGCAAGTGTAGTTTCCAACATCTGAGGGTTCTACTTTAGCAATGTACAGGTTGCCTGTTTTCTGTGACACAAAGCGCCGCGTGTCCTGCTTTACAAATGAGGGATATTCATTGAAGATCCAGGAAAAGGTCAACTCTGTAGGAAAGACAGGAGACAAATATCAGATCTTCTGAAAGGGTTGTACTAAAACATGTTACCTCTTAAAAAACTGATGTTAAGAACTGAAAGGAAATATAAAGCTCTGAAGCTTTAGATTAGAATACCAAAGTTCTTTTAATGCAGCTGTTTTTCAATACAACCTTATGAAGCACAGCTATCTGCTGGGGTTATGAGTAGGGTTGGTCATTTTGTGATTTCCTTCCTGATCCCAATTCTTATTATTCAATCCGGTGTTTATTGGCTCAGATTCTTTTTTTGTTTTTGAGAAAAGAGAGCAACATTTTATGTTTAACCCTTACATTTTTATTACGTTTAGGCTTTTAGCAGATGCTTTCTCCAAAGCGACTTACAAGGAATTGAGAAGACATTAAATCAGTATACAGTAGAGTTAACAATAGGGGAAAAGTGCTACATTTGAGTTACCACGTTACACAAGGCCGGACAAAAGCTGTTAGGAGAGAAAAAAGAGCAATTGTTTTAATGAGTAGAAAGAGACATTGGGTATTGAAGAGATTTTAATGGATCATTTATAGACAAAGGTTTTTAAGCGTTTAATAAAAATTAAAATAGAGAATGCCATGTAAATAGACAGGCAGAGAAACTGTGACCACACTTGATTTTTACCACGGGGATCTTTGAACATTTCAATGCCTCTAAAAGGATGGATGTAATTTTAATTTTGGTGTATTTCACAGAGTTAAGAATCACTATGACTTTAAAAATATATTCAGCTATTGATCATTGACACGCTGTTGACTCACATCATTCATATTTTATTCTTGTTTCTGAGTTGAGCGATTACAAAACAATAACCAGAAAGTTTACTCTAACTGTACATCTGTCGGACTGTTAATATAACTGAGTAATTAAAGATCAAATTAATGAACAAGAATTCCGTTTGAAAAGCTCTCATTAAATCTTCTCAATGCAAAACAATGACGTGTTTTTAAAAGCATTCAAGCGATGCAGGACTTTCTTCCGTAGACCCGAGTTGAGTTTTAAAGGACCAGAAGCTTTAAAGCAGTAATGTCAGAGGTGTTTGGAGTACCAGTTAACACAGTTGTCAGGACCGCAAGCATCTTGGACGAGCTTTTCTTAATGTTTCCCTATGGAACTTTAACATATTTGCAAAGCTTAAACACAAGTCTGTCACAACAATGCAAAACCAAATAAAAGTATTAAAACACAATTGAATATTTGACACATAGTCTGTACGGGTAAAGACACATTGTGCTTATTTGCACAGTACATACAAACAGAAACGGACCTTATTCTTTCTTTCATGCGTAGGTATCTGCTAACAAGCTGACACTGTCTTTCTAACTTCTTTTAATAGAATGTGTTTTTCAGAGTGCCCTCTTTTTAAGATTTTAGAGGCAAGATTTATTTTACTCTTTGCTTAGAACATGTCAGTGATCTGAATCACCACATATTCGTTCCCAGTCTCCGAAGCATTTCAAAACTAATACACTCAACCAGGGTCTAATATAAGTGCGGCCGCTCATACAGTTTACTGCGAAAAACAACTAAAAACCTTGCTTTAAATAACACTTTATTTGTGTTTTGTATAGTGTGTCAAGTAATGGCATTTCGTCAAGAGGGAACAGGTAATATGTGTTTATGCTATGGGCATGGGGTTTAAAAGCCTTTTATCCCGACAGTTCATTACAGAGAAACATAATTGCTGGTTGGGAAAGTACACAGGACTAACATTTAAACTCATCTGTGCTTTTCTGACAAAGCTAACTTATGTCCATATTATCATACTGTATCTGGGGGCACAAACTGACAAACGTACACAATACAGAGCATATGGCAAATCTGCTCTAAAGATAAAGAACAAGTCAAATATGAAATAATGATTCCCAATCATTTTTAATTTTGTATATTATATTAATATTACATAGATCATATTATATTAATAAAGTGATAGATTCCTGTTTTAACCATAATAATGACTAATTTATATTAAAACGTGAGAACTTAAGTTCTTAATTTATAGGTGAGACATGAAAGTGAGTGGACGGCTTATGAACGCTATACAGTTTACAGTAGACATCTGACCACACAATAGACAATCTGCCAATGAGTATTGATAAATATTGTTATTATATTTAACATGCTGCTTTTGTAAAATTAGCTGTTAAACAATACATTTGTGATAGTAAAGAGGATTTTTCGACAGAACTGCAATATAAAAAACATCTCTATGACTTCAGATGTGTTTTAAGACATTACTTTATGAACCATTATGTTTTTGTTATATTAGAATGAGTTATTTCTATCTTCATGCACTGCAGATCCTCTTACATGGAGTTCACTGTCATGTTTCTACAATAGACCTAAAAGGACAACCGCTTTACAGAACATGTTTTATTAAAATATGTTATATCCTTCCGCAATGAGAACAGAACGTGATCAAATCATTGTATTTGGAAAGAGAGTGTTGAGCGGCGGACTGAGCCGTTGTTTCCCATTTGTAACGGCACTAAGTTGCCGCTAAATTTTACTAATTGATCCTTTAATCTCAAAATAAATGTCTTACCCCCCATATGTGGTGGAGGACCACACAAAAGCACAACACCTTGACCATCTCTGACATTCACTGGACTTCTTCTCTGAGTTTTAAACTCCTCCAGATCTGCAACAAAGAAAACAGAATTAATAGATTTTTTATATTACCATTTGTTCATATTACTATGCTATATTCTAGAAATATTTGGAATTTGGTCATAATTCACAGTCTGCAAAATATGTCCCAAATACAAACGGAAAAACTAATTTATAACAGTTATTTCAGTTTTCGTGATGTCAAAACCCATTTCAAAAGCATATGACTTTTTTAGTGCAAGTTGTACGGACTGCTTTTGAATCTATAAACATTCTTCTTTGTAATAAAAGGTTTAGACAGAATGTGATCAAATAATAAATTCATTTTCAAACTAACTTCTTACTTTAACAATAACTTGGAAACAAAGAAAAACACTTTGATAATCAGAATAAAGAGCAGAACTCTGAAATGACTTCCTCACTGCTTTGCTTCAAACCACATGAGATTGAACAATGAAAATAAGTCAACAAATAAAATGAGAACATTCGGAATGTTTAGGAACAAACAGGGAACAACGATTGAGAGGTCATCTGAGTTTCACCTGAACGTCATTCAGTGAAGGGGTTGTGTCTGGAGAACAGAAAACTCAAAAGGAATATTCATGAACGACACATCTACTCTCAGAACACGACAGTCCCTTCACGTCTCTGTGACACTAACTTTGTCAGCATGTGGGGGTTTAAAGCGTCCCTGGTAGGAAAAGAAACTTTTGCACTTTGCAAGCAAGTTTCATTTAACAACTAACATGAGAAAAACATTCAGAACATTTTCAGCTCACGGTACATACATCACTGAGTTTTAATAAGACGTTTCTATAAGCCCAAAATAAACAAAACAACAGATCTCTGCATTACACATAGAATAAAACCATCTTCTCTTCCAGATCCTGTACATATAAAGCATTCATCAGAGGAAAGACACACTCCAGTAATTCTAATTGGCTTCTTAGTTATCTACTCGTCATTGTGTTCTTTTCATTGCTCTCGGTGGAGTAAACACCATAAACTCTTGTGAAGTCACAAAGATTAAATACACAATTGTATTGAAAGTTACGATTATGTGACCTGTAAAAACAGGGCTGAAGGGAAAGCTATTTCTATCCTCAAATACAGAATGTATTCAAAAGAAGTTGATTGAATCTAAATTTTGCATTCGGAAGGGACAAATACAAAGCATTTCAAGTTCTGCACCTCCTGTCTGCCAATTACAGAAAACTTACAGAAGGCATGATGTTATTGTCTTTATGTTAAATGGAGAGAATTACAGACGTGTGAAAGGATTATGGTTGGAGTGCAGAAGGCACTGTAAGAGACCTTTAAGACAACTTTTAAACTAGAAACGTGCTGAATCCACAAGACGGTTGCTCTGTTTTTTATCTTTATGCACAAACTAGTTAAAGTAGGCAAAAAGCATTGCTGAAAAAGCACTGGGATTGAGTCTCTAACACTGAATCATGTGTTGTCCTTAATAAAAGAAAAAATTGGACAATTTTTGAAGGAAAGATTTTCATTATTCTGCCATTAGGAATAAGACTTCCTCAGAATCTCTTCAGAGGTCTGTAGAAAAGAAGAACACCTTCATGCTTTAGTGTTAAATCTTTATATTCCATAAAGAATTGTTAGTTCAACATCCAGAGCATTTATAATCTTAAAGTCATCAATTTTCACCAAACTGGTTATCAATATATATATTTAAAACTAATAATCATAACAACAAATTCTGTTTTCTTGAATATTTTGAATTTGATCTACAGAACTACTTTCCAAAATAAAAAACATCCGCTGTTACCCCTGCTAACCCCAAATATGTCTTTTTATTTTAGTGAAAGCAATTATGTTGAAAAGATATGATAGTTAACAGTCACAGAATCAACATTATTAATTGAATTAACACTTTAAAGAAAAAATCACTTTTCATGTTATTCTCGGACATTTATGTACTAAGAATGCTAATTTAATATCAACATGATTCAATATTATAAACTGGATTTACTGCTGATAACTGTAACAAGCTTCTGCAACAAAAGCAAGGATAAGAAATAAATGCATAAACCGTTAGTATTAAATGCCACAAAGTCTCTTGACTATCAAACAAACAAACATCACATAGATGTGTAAGTCACCTCACCCTTCTGGATCATTTTTAAAGGCTTTTTGAAGTTTGAGAAGACAATCACCATCCGAAGCCCAAAACAACACTTGCCAAAAAAAATCCAAAGATGAAAGCCAGAAGGCGTTTGAATGTCACAAGGATAAGGAAATAATAAGAAAAAATGTTGTTTTTAGATAAAGTAACCCTTTCAATATAACTCACTTGATAAACAGTCAAGAGTGAGAGGATACACAACTTATGTTAAATATTTAGAGGGGTAACAGTTGTGTCTCTAGAAAGTTATTGACTTCTGTATCACATCATTCACATATCCTGAGTAAATCCAGTTAATTAAAAAAAAAAAATCAACTTAAGTCTCCCATATGCAAATACGCACTCATATGTGCCTTTATAATTAATGCAAATGCATCAAATAATCATGAGCTTGTCAAATATGTTTAAACATTTCTAAACCCCGCCAGCACTTAATAGATACTAAATACACATGTCAAATCAAATGAAGTAGAAACAACAAGAGATATAACATAATACAATACTAACAGAAAAAGGGATAAATGGATACACCGAGTGACAGTTCACTCAAACAACAATTAAGATATTTTGAAAAATGTTTGTAACTGGTTCACTTGCATTGGTTTTGTGTGTATACAATAGAAGTGAAGGGGTACCGCTGTTGCTCGGTTACCATCATTCTTCAAAACTTCTTCTTCGTTATCTGCATAATGTTTAAATTGACGAGATGGTGAGTAAATGATGGCAGAATATTTTTCACTTTATAAAGGTATGAACATCATTGTATGTCATTAAAAAGCAGATGTTCAAATCAAGAAGCAACTGCAAATAAATAATGCTTGTCATAATCAACTAAAATCGTTTTCTTCCATTATCTTACATCAGTATGTGCGTCATATTCCAGTGTGATACATTGAGTTTGTCCTTTTTGAAAAAATGTGATTTACAAACATGTTTGAAACAGCCACATATTAAGGTCATGATAAAGGCACAAAAACTCATATATCCTAGTATCATAAGACTGGTCATGTCATGATTCTGTCTACTTTGGACATGATATTCCTAGTTTTGGCAGAATTATGACAGACCCGTGTGTTGTGTGTGAGACACATATTGTTCTTTGTTATGACATGCCTTGAGTTCTCTTGTCTCGTCTCCTGACCCCGCCCCCTTTGTTGTCCTGTCTATCTCCACATCATTCTTTCATTCCCCACACCTGCCCTCGTGTATTTATCCCTTCTTATGTTTTCCTATATGATGTCCTTGTGTTTACTGTCCTGTACTGTTGCGTAATTGCTGTAATTGTTCGATTCTTTGTCCCTGCAGCATGGTTTTTGAAAAACCTGTAAATAAAGTTCTTTCTTTGTTCTTGTTCCAGATGCCTTGTCTTTTAAGAGTATTCTTCAGTCTTCTCCTTATCATGGGTTGTTTATTTTGCTATTAAAGTTCTTCTGAGTTCCTTGGTGCCTGCATCTGGGTTCCTTCTCCATGCAGCGCTCCTGACAGGTCATCCTAAACTAAAGATAAGACGCCTAAAGGAAGAGCTCTCGCTTTAACTATCAGATCTTTATTATAAAGAATAATCCGGTAAATCCACGTTTCCTCGTTTAGAGCTGTTTTAAAGATTAGACATATCAAGAACAATGTTTGGTTTTCTTCCTTCTGCAAAAAACTAAAGATATTACGAATAATGTTTGAAACGGAACCTATGCCATGGATTTGTTTCCATACAATGGAAGTCGATGGGTGTCACTGTCATTCTTCAAAATATTGTCTTTTGTAGAATATAGAAACTTGTTTTAGAAGATGCGGAGTAATTAATGACATAATGTAATGATCTTAAACCAGCTATATAAAAACCTGACGCTAAAACTTTCAAATAATGACCAGACATATCCAAATCTTTTAAACATGGTTTTGTTGTTTCAGCCTTAAAAAATAGTTTTCAGGTATTAATTTTCATGTTAAACCCTGTTTATTTTGAAAGTAATTAACACACTGTTCTTTAATGAAGCATGAGCGGCACAACACGAATAGACTCACGTCTTTCTTAACTTCATCATAAGATTAATTTAATCATAACCCTATACATACACAGCAGATATGTTCATATTTTTATGTGAGTGAGAAACTATTACATCATATTAGATCTTTCTCTACTACGTCTGTTGACAGAATACATGTAACCCCAGGTCTCATCTTTTAAAGTTAAATATAAAGCATGATGAGCCATCGTCGGGATCTTTGCACTACATGGATTATAAAGGGAACGAAAACAATGTGAATAAAGTAAGTCTAAGCTTCTCAATGAAGTTATTTTCAAACAGGAGAAGATAGACGTGATGGTCGTATTTCAAAGGCGATGCCCTTGAAAATTTCATTTCTTATCATGTGACCCCTTTATTTCTTCATAAATATTCCTTCATTCTTTATTCACTGCTGTCCATCTGCCCTCTGCGAGCGATTTGTAATATTAACTTGAACTATATTCAAAGCCCACGTATACCACATTCTCAGTGATATATCGTTTTCAAGTGATTTCTTCAAAGGCCAAATGACTAAAACAGTGACTCACAGACGATGTGGAGGCTAGCCTCTCTGCTGAGAATGGTCCCGAAAGAGTTTGAGGCCAGACATTGGTAAATACCAGCATCTTCTTCTTTATTGAGCTGGCTGATTCGCAGGTTTCCTCCTGAGATGCTGTATCGAGAGCCGGGTTGAGGAGAAATGAAGCTGTCATTCATTTTCCACCTATAAAACATAAGGGAAAGTTAAGAGAAAAGTAGAGAGAGGGAATTCAAGTCAAGTTTGCAAACGCATCCCAGCATAAAATACAACTTTTCCAAAGGTTTCAGTCCTTTTGTGAGATATTCATTTCTTTTACATCAATCTATCACATCAAATAACATCTACAATCCATACTTGAATACTGTATAATATACAGTATGATGCGAAGTCTTTTTTTGTTACTGCATAATGGATGCACTCCATTCAGCCACCGAAAACTTTTTTGTATTACAGAAACAGAACGGCCAAGACAACATGTTCTGATGGGTTTCAAACATCCCATCACAATGAGAGAGAGTATATTTCTGTGCTCTGATCTTCCGGGATGTGCACTGCTCCGTCTCGTCTCCCCGCTGGTTCTCTGCATCCGTTGTGTTCTGGATCATCTGGATCATTTCTCATGAGCTGTTTTATATCTGCATCCCAGTAATGAACTATATAACATGGGTCAAGTACAGTCACGAGGAAGTTTAGTGGACCCTACGATTAAAGGAATGTGTATCAGAGGTGCTGAACTCTTTAGTAAGCTACTGAAGGAGGGAAATAAGAGAGAGAATATTCTCTATTAAGACCTGCTGATATAGTGGTCTGGGAGCTCATGATCTGGACTATACGCAGCCAAGAATCGCTTTTGAACATTTGAGAGGCTTTACGAAATGTAAGAATTGCTGTTCCACGGCATACTCACTTTGTTTTTATGACAGAATTTATTTCATTTCACAAGCTTTCAACAGGCCGGTACATTATTATTTATTATACAACAACTTCACGACTCTGATTGGCTGAGAGGCATGTTCTCGACCAGAAACATCCCATGAACCGCTTCACTGTTTGTGAAGTCTATGTATATAATTTGCACTCATATACACAAACATTAACATACAAATCACACACACAGTCATTCACACGCACGTTCACGTCTCATTATCTCTTTGACTTCACTGTCAGGTGTCGGTGTAGAATTACTAACGGAGACTTGTTTAACAGTTTTGTTAAGGTAATATAGCGATGATAGTCTCCAGCACTCGGCCCTGCGACCTCTGACCTAATCACAGCCATGATGACATTGAGCATCATCACACTCCTTTTCAGCCCTACTACATTATTGTATTACTAACTTGTATGCACATAATATGTGTATATTTGTTTTACATTGAACATTGTTGCAATGTGCTACACAAATACCGTCATAATTTGTGATTGGTTTATTATTTGAAACTTGAATATGAAATCTGCCCATTGAGTGCTATTTGTAATATTAACTTGAACTATATTCATAGTCCACGTATACCACATTCTCAGTGATATGTCGTTTTCAAGTGCTTTCTTCAGTTTAAAGATTTTAGTTTGAGATTAGTAAACAGTCAGAACCACGACTGAGGTGAGTCCCTTGAGCATGGCACCGTACCCCAAGTATGGAACACCATACTTGGCAAAACGTCACTTCACTACAGTGTGTGCCATGACCTTCACCTTAACTGTAATGGTACTAATAACTGGCATAATTTATTAAGGGGTTTCAGCTTTGGAAATTAAAGGAATTGTTCACAGAAAAATATAAAATATATTTTCTATTATATTTTCTACTAGAAAATATATTTTTAAAAATCTTACTAATAAGGATTGCTGGTGCAATGTTGAAAACTATAATCTTTTAAGATGTTTTTAAGAATTTAGGACAACAAACTATTCTATGGCACATTAGACAAAAATTTTATTTTTCTATCATGGTTGTCTATACTGACCCACAAATAATTCTTCCAAGTATCTCCTGTTTTGTTCAGCGGAACAGAATATTGCTTATTGGTTTGGAACAAATTCAGGTTAATTCATATTGTATGCTTTTAAAAACGTGTTAAAAGTCTTTAAAAATAAATACTAATACTCCAATAGCATTTTGGACGAATGCATGTAAAAAAATACACACCAAATGATGCTGAGAGACACAAATACAACAACAGATCGATGACCCGTTTCAGTCACCCTGGCACATCTTTACCTCAATACCCGGGAGAGATAGAGAACCAGCCATTGAAAAGCCCAATCTATACGTCATCACATAATGACTCAATACAGTCAAATAATGTAATCATTGCCTTTCTTTTATTAAACCGTAATCACTGGAAAACACAGACCTCAGTGTCACTGAGGAATTTAAATCAGAACAAATGAGTCTGCTTTGTGTACCACAGCAAATGAGGATTGTTTTATCGATGAAACTGAAGGAAATGGTGAGGGATACTACAGAATACAATGTCTGTCTGGATGTAATGTAGATAAATATGTGATCCATGTCAATTAACTGTCTAGTTACAGGTATACAGAATCAATACAGAGCTCATAAAACCCATAATAGCATGAGCTCATGTCTCCTGACACACATACTAAAGAACACATTACCATCTACGGAATACTGTTCTTGTTGAGATATATCTACGGTTTTCTCTGCCTGTCACTCAAAGACAATGATGCTCCTTATAGGGAAATAAAAAAGTTTACTAGAATGGCATTCTGGAAACCTATTACATTTTGAATATAGTAGGCACGTTTGTCTCCTGAGATGAGGAAATGTCTAAGCAGTCCTGTAAAAATATTCCACTCATCCAAAGCACGAATTCACATGCTCCAAATATTAATATTTATAATTCATTAGCTAAGCCGAATTAGAAAACTCCAAGGACTCAGATACATTTTTAAAACTCTTAGATTGAAGGTACAAAGTGTCTAGCAATTTATCTTGTTTCAACCATATTTGACTTGAACAAACATTTTCTTTTCCCCAATTTAAAGTGCCAGTTTGTGCGAAAATTATTTTTCTAAACAATATACCAATATACTTCTGAGGAATAAAAAAGGAATTTTGAGAAATGTCTCTGTGCTTTTTTTTTAATTTAATGGTCAATGAGGTCCAAAATATCTTCTTTCTGTTTTTCTGTTTAATAATTAAAAAACAAATCTTTTAAATAGTGACACCGATTAGTGACTGCTGACATCCTCATAAGGAACGGAAACAAGGGGTGATTCTAAGGGAAGTGGATAAACAGAGGTTATTCTCAGAAACAGCCCCTAAAGTATTTGTACATGGTAATAAAAAGATTCAGGTCTTTATCTAAAACATTTACTATTTAACACTTATTCACCCTAGCCCACCCCTAAGAGGCCAATGCTGTCATTTTTAGTAATATTTTTGCATATACAGAATAAATGTATATATATATATATATATATATATATATATATATAATAACTGAAACATATTTTTCTCTGTTAAAAATATGTAGTAAATGCTCTGAGTGTACATTATGTAATGACTAGTGTTGGGTTTGTTAGAATTTTAGTGGTTCCGATTCCGCTTATTGAATCCTGTTCTTATCACTTCTCGTTTCCAATTCCTTCTGTGTTTTTGAGAAAAGAGAGCAAATATTTTATAATTAATATGGTTTTACCTTATATTTTTTTTTACACATATAGGCTATAACCAGTAGACAGGATGTAACTGTTGAGTGTGACAATTCGTACAACAATGAAATAAATATATATATATATTTCAGGGATGTTCAGAAGTTATTAAAAATCTAAACTATTTAGGTTTTACACAAAAAATACAAATATATATAAAAGCCAGTTGATATTGAAAGCAGTTTGTAGCTCAATTCAACTGTATTTACATAGCACTTATCCAGTTATCATTGGTACAGTGATGCTGTACATGAAACTTGTTATTAAATGATATTTATATAAGGTATCACTGTAAAGTGAATACATAACACCTTATTATACACAAAACACAAGAGAACACAGGAACATATACACACATCACAATCTAACCTAGCTGTCTCGTATGAAGAGGAGTTCAACATTCTCAAAAGTTTTGCATCACAGAATTTGGAGTGAGCTTTGCTATCATCTGATTTTGATAATGATTTATGATTTATCTATGACTTCAGGTATGAATCACTCTCTCACTGCTTTCTGCAAAAAAAAAAAAGTTTTACATCTTATTCTGACTGAGGCTGGTAAGCGTTGACTTTGAGAGTCGTCATCAGTGACTACATCATCACAAAGGTGAGAAGCCTTGTTAAAAGATGTCACAATGTCCAAATAAATGGATAACGTAAACATGAAGGTTTTGAAAAATATAAAAAAAAAACGCATAACAGGTCTGAAACCGCCCAAATATTGTTTCCCCGCCCAAGCCAATTTGTACCAGCAAAATCTAATTTAAAACTGGGAAATCAACCAATCTGACAACACTGATATGCATGCATGCATGCAATGGGATCCTTCTATATCCTTGTTGGTATGAATCAGTCAAAAGTCTTACAAAATCAAAATGCAATCACATTAAATATGTATATAAGTTAACACACATTGAGAAATTGACATAGAGAGAAAAACGCTGCTGGCATTTAAAATGTCAGAGATCAGGAATCAAGAAAAAAAGAGAGAAGCCAATTGGCTTAAAAAAGAATTGAAATCCGATTCGACTCAGCGTGGGTTTCCCACAAACGAAATAAATGAAAGATGAAGAAAGGCCATTCCACTTAAGAGCTGCTCAGATTGTTCTTAATTCAAGATGAGTTAAATCAAAGACTATTGCGGCATGTTTTGTTAGAAATGAATGCCTGAGTAAAAGGAGGTTTCGCACAAGAGACTGAACATGTTCATCAATAAATATAGACAAAAGAAACGATCACAGCAAGCATGTTCAGGGGTCTCACCTGTAGGACGGGAGTGGATGTCCCTGGGCCTCACAGCTGAAGGTGACCTCCCGACCTGGCTCATTAAAATTGAGAGGAAAGACAACACTCCCCGGCTGTTTGGTGAAGACGGGCCTCAGAGGGCGACTGCCTTCTACGGAGAGGAAAAGAAAAAATTACCATGGAAGTCAATGCTAATTTAAGTACGCTGTATTCCAGAGCTGAATAAAGTGTTTTAGAGTAAAGCAGTTGTGAAAGGGATCCCTTTATTGGATGATAACCCAGCTGTCAATCATGAGCCGTAGGCAGCATAACTGTGGGCTAATGGAAGAAAACATCAGAGTATTGTTGGCAGGATGCTTGTTATACTAGACTCATTCTAAGAAATGTGTTAAAATACACAACACGTCTGGCGTTCATCTAATTTCCACTGCATGGAGTAAAAATAAAGAATAGTGGAACTGTAACTCTTCTTTCATGTAGTTTTAAGCAGAACAGTCATGAATCAAGTTACTAAATAACAGAGGAACCAGAAGGAGCACGCGTGCACACTTAAGATTGTTAATGGAATTTCTTCACACCACAGACACTGATTTGGAAGGGAGTAGCATAATTATGTGTATCAGTAAAAGTGTAGAGATTTTCTGGTTTATTATTCTCTATAATTACATGTTGATGGTTTGGGCAAAGCATTTATTCTGTCATATTAAGCACAAATGGCCTTCAGCGAGCTGAGACGCCGTCCAAACAATGAGCAGGACAAAGAGTTTTTATGCAGGAGTGAGTGCAATTTGCATAATCTAAAGCTCATTGTTTTATGGCGATTAATGCAGCGGAGCCTGACGTCACTTCATTGTCCTAAAACATCACTAATGTTTAATGTCAAAATACAAAATATGCTAAACTGAACGAGATGCAGGGCTTTACTGGAACTATACTGTACTTTCCACGGTGGGATGACGTCACAAATTATCCAGTTGAAAATGTACATTTTAAATTAAATCAACCCAGTTTATATTTGACCCACGAATGATTTGAAACAAAGGCCGCTCGATTATGTCAAAATCATATTAAAACTATTTCCCTACAGTTAAATCATGATTATTTATGAGGGGACGGTTATGGACTTGTCATCAGAAGGTTGTTGGTTTGAATCTCAAACAACTGAAGAGTTCTTAAGTAAGACGTATTTACCATGTTTGCATTACAGTGATAGATGTACACTGTATAATACTTGTAAGACACTTTGGATAAAAGTGTCTGCCAAATGAATAAATGTAAATGTAAGTTTTATACAATTACACAATGACTTTGGAAAATTTGGAATAAAATATTTATTTATACTAAATGAAAAAATACAAGATTGTCCACATAATATTAATCTCAATAACCAATAACTGTGAGAAAAAATTAATTATGAGTTTAAAATAGTTTAAACTTGTTTATTATTGATTTTTGCAATTTGCCAATAGAAGACTTCACTGTTAACCCTGCAAATACACTTAAAGACCCAGGCGTTCTATTAGACAGTTACCTATCTTTTGAAAATCATATTTCAAATGTTACAAAATCAGCCTTCTTCCATCTCAGAAACAAAGCCAAACTAAGAACTATTTTGCGTATTTCTGAGGCTAGTTCATGCATTCATGACCTCCAGACTCGACTTCTGTAACTCATTACTCATTACCCTGCGTCATCACTTAGTAAACGACCGTTCAAAATACAGCTGCAAGGGTGCTTACTAAAACCCAAAAATATGATCACATAACACATTTTGCAATCTCTACACTGGCTACACTAATTTTTCCTTTCCGCTTTCCTCCCCTTCCTCGAGACGCTCATCCCGATACCCGTCCTGAGATGGGTACAGATGAAGGAGTCGTGCCAGGAGAATCCTCACATGATGTCCTCCCATTCACAACTCTTCAAGATGCTGGAGCCAAAAGACGAAGGACATCAGACATGTCCCCATCACCCAACACAAACCGCTCTTAAAACTATGCTTACTAATTTGTATGTATTTTTTAATATTTCTTTTTCTCACTTAGCCTAGTTTTGTAAGTACTGGTGAGGTTGTAGAGATGCAGCACTTTTTCTAGATGAGAACTGGTTCTCCTGGCTGGGTCTGCTTTCTCTCGAGAGGTTTTCTCCTTCTGGACTTATTTTTCCTTGACACCGTTGGACCTCTGTTTTCCGGTGTCTATCAACTTCCTGTGTTTGTGTCTGTCTGAATTGAATTAATGTAATTGAAAAAGCGCTGTCTAAACAAATTGGACTTGGCTTGACTCCATAATTGTTGGAAATCAATCCCGGTTAAATGCACAGGCCGAGTTAAAACAAGCAGAAGTTAAGTTAACATCCCAATGGTTGGGTTATCTCTTTTTAATCCAACGTTATCAGCACTGATCATGACTATTTCCTTAATTGTAACTTTCACCAACAAAACAAAATTCATTTTCATCTGACCTACTTCATCGACATTAAAACGCTAAATTAAGTTGAAAGGCGTTCTCGGGAGACATTTATTAAACCCTTAACAATCCCACGCTGTATTTCAACAGAACTTGTTTACTCGCCTTGTTCAGATGCAGAGTTCTAGACGGGCATGGGCTGAATTAATTCATAATTTTCCACACCACAAACACCAAATTGGTCTTCCTAGTCTTCAATTAGCATGTGACTAGTACAGGAGATCTGGAGTTCATCGTGTTCATCTGGATGATAATGGAGTACAGAAGAACTCTCCGTGGAAGTGTTCGAAATCTATTGAACGGGGAATAAACCGCACCAGGGCTAATTTCAATCTCGCTGTCAACAAGGGTTTTAACTCTTGAATGCTGCTGGAAACATGAGAAGACGAGAAGACGTGAGAAGGAATGATAAAGTGATACTCCACAACCGTAATATTGACTCAGATTTCCCATTAGCCACCAAAGTGCGCCTTGCATCATGTTGCTAACAGCTTGCCTTCTTCTCATTGCGTCCGCTTATATGATTTGGTTTTTTTATGCAAAGAATTGCAGTCTGTTCTAATCCTTTTAGCGCCAAACATACGGCTAAACAAAACATCTGCAGCACTTAATTTGATGACTAACATCGGTGTGCGGTCACGATTCTAATCGGTGTAATAGACACCGGCTCACGTTTGTATATAGGATCCGCATGTGACCAACAAAATGATCTTATGGAAACTTATGACGCATGTGGATATTAAATCTAACCAACAGATTAATTATAACGTGACTCAGTCAAGCAAAACAAAGACCTCTTATATGATTAAGAGTGTAAAATGCGTCAGATGAGGGCAGTCAGAGTGCTTCGAAGTGTGCATACTCCTATATTCTTATATCTTAGTATACCAGATTTGCATTAGTTGTACAGGTTTACCAAATGTATGTGACAAATAAAATCTTTTTGTGAACCTGTACACACATTTTTATGTTTCAGCTAAATGAGACATTTGTTACCCAATGTTGTATGTGAGTTTAACACATTTGGGTTCAATCGGGCCTCGTGCAAACTTGTGAATTCCCCAAAGGTTGACCTTCGATCAACAAAGGAATTCATCTGCTAATTGAAGGTTTATGTTTGCTAAATGAGAAGTGGACACCATTGACAATTTTGAAACTATTGTGTAGTGACAAGATTTAGTGAAAGTGCAAATATTACGAAAGATGTTGAGAAACATTGATGAGAAATGAAGTAAAAGCATGTCGATCCCAGGTTCTCTGCACAAACCACAGCTGTCCAAAGAGACGGAGAAATGCTCTCTACCCGTTCAGAGAATGCTAACAAGAAGTTTATAAGACAAAGCCCAAAACCTTGGCAGACGGGGAGGTCATTATAGAGGAAGTTGAAGAAAGCAGGTCGCTCTCTCTCTTTTTAACTCTACCTGAGGGAAGAATGTATGAGGCGATGCAGAACACTCCGACAATAAACAAGGCAAGGATGAATTTAAGATCCCAAATAAAAGCTAATCTTAAATTCAATATCTTCTGACAGGCCGATGCATTCGACCAGCTTACCTCAGCAGGCCACGGGGAGAGCGAGGTTGTTCCGTGTGATCTGACATCTGTGCGATTCTGATTCGAAGGGTTTTTATCAAATGAAAAAGCCAATCCACACATGTGCACAAATGTACATGTATTTATAGAATTGTTCGGGATGGTTAACCAAAGAATGTTCACTCAACCTTTTTTAATAAAGTTATGTGATGATGAAACTGGTCTCATAAAAACGGAAAAGAATGTGGCCATGAATCTTTCCTATACAATAGTATTAGGAATTAAATTCCATCACTATTAGACTGAACTAACTGCTTGTGTACCGAGCTAACCCTTTCTACTGAAATATTGCGATATATTACATATTTAGGTTCAGGTAGTTCCTCTTGACATCACTTTTTAACAAGCGGGCCCACTAGTTACCTAGTGTTTTTTCAATAATTTCATCTGTAACGTTCGCCTAAAAAGCCTGTGTTAATGTCTTCGTAGGAAAGATAGTTGTAAGAATGCTGTTTATGTTTATAGAAAAAAACTCTGTAGTCCAAATTACCCCAGAACATTTGTTGTCTTACATTCTTCAAAATATCTCCAGAGAACTAAAAAGTACTGAATGTTTTTATCTAAAGTACTATGGTATTCAGTAGGGTCCAAGAATAGCATTGCTCTTTTTCACATTTTTGGTAGGCTACAGGTGCGCTGCTATATTCTCTATTCATTCTATTCATTTTCTTTCTCTTAATTATGATATCAAATAATATTTTTTATCTGGATGTCAAATTGTGTTTTGTTGTTTACGATTAACACCAATTAAATGTAATACAAATTCAAATAAAACAAAATCATTTCACATTTCTCAATATGAACCCAGACCGCACTTAGATTGATCTTTTAAAGTTTGAGAAATTATAAAACTCTCATTAATGTTTCATTTACTTTGTATCAAAGGTCTCTTATAATTCGTTCTATTTCTTCTGATTAAAGTATTGTCACCATTCCCAAACAGAAATGAAACAAATGGTCTCCTATCTCAGAATTACGTAAGAGGTCTCTATTTGCATTCGTACATCTTTAATTTCTGCAGTCCAAGATTTCAAAAAGATTGCCCTCTTAACCTTAAAACAATTCTACAACATAACACATTCCGCCGGTGGAGACAAAAATGTGAAAATCCCACTTGTTATTAATTCGTGTACATCATGTAAAACAGCAAAGGGCAAACACCCGACTGAAAGACTTGAATGTCAAAAGGATTGACTGAGACCCTTCCTTTGATTGAAAGACAAATTTAACCGCTTCATCAAATAGAGATCAATAGAGGGCTTTTGTGCCTCCACTCAGCTAAATGAGAGCATCAATTGTGTTCTCCAATAATATAATGGCTGGGCGATCCATTTGCACATTAACCTTTTCATGTCTCTCAGAGGGCTGTTAAATTACATCTTCCAACTTTTTCCAACTTTGACAGACGTGCACAAAGCGAGGAGATCTTATATCATGAGGTCTAAAGACGGCTATTGAGCCTTATGCTATCGTTTACAGATTGATAAAGGTACATACATAAATACATAAAGACAGATGAATGTTATTATTAATGTAATTTAAATGAAACTATAAATTGTAGAACAGCTAGAAAATAACTATATAGATTTATATACATTCATCTTCACATCTTTATGGTTTCACTACTTTGCCAAGCATAATGATAGATACATGTCATATTACTTTAATTCTAATATATTACATTTTCTACATTTTTTACATTTTGCTTTTCTTTAATTTCCTCAGTAGATTCTGGTAATCGTCAGATACCTTTAAACCCTCTCACCTTGTCACTTTACCATTCACAAACCAAACCTCACCTTTAATTTCTTGCAGGAGATAAAAGGCCTATCTGCATAGGCGACTGCCCTTAGTAGTAAATGACAAGGACAAATGTATGCCACAGAAACAGATTGGCAGCGTGTATAGCAGGTTATTAGGATGCCTACCTGAAAGGCACCCCATGAATAATTGCAGCACCAGCAGTTTCCATGACAACCTCATTTTAAATATTGGAGGTCAGCAGGAGCTCGCATTCAATTGAAGGTAAATAGAATGCCGCCTTTGTCCGGACTGGAAACTCTGTGCCCTGAAACCACAAGACAAGACGAGAAGAGTCAGGAGGGTTAGCCGCTCTAAAACAGCCGTAGGTAGTAACACAGAATAAAATCAAAGGAGAATATGATGATGCAATACACCATTTATAATAGGAAAATCAATGGATTATTGAACGTATGTAGTTTTGACAAAAAGCCATTAAATATGAAAAGAAATGCATCATTCTGCTTTCTCTTCTTTCCGTGTGTTGGGTTTCTAAACTTCTAAATTTGTCCTCATTTCCAGCTTTTCACAATGCAGACTCCCACAGTGTTCTCCTTCTCTATAGGGTTTTGTTTAGTATCTATATGTTTTCCTCTTTCATTACGTCTTTAGATTCCTTGGATTTGACTTTCACTGCCTTTCCATGATCCCAAACTCTGATGTGAAATCATAGAAACTTTGATATGAACACCAAACTATCATAGATTTGATGTCTATAATACTGTAAATCGTTTCATCAGATGCAAGGACCTGGTCCAAAATTACCTTCTGTTGAATTCTATGTTCTATGTTCTATGTTCTATGTTCTATACTCTGTTAGATGTTCTATGTTCTATGTTCTATGTTCTACACTCTATGCTCTATGCTCTATGCTCTATGCTCTATACTCTATACTCTATACTCTATACTCTATACTCTATACTCTATACTCTATGTTAGAAGTTCGATGTTCTATGTTCTATGTTCTATGTTCTTTGCTGCTCTATGCTCTATGTTCTATGTTCTTTGCTGCTCTATGCTCTATGTTCTATGTTCTGTACTCTATGTTAGATGTTATATGTTAGATGTTAGATGTTAGATGTTAGATGTTAGATGTTAGATGTTAGATGTTAGATGTTCGATGTTCGATGTTAGATGTTAGATGTTGCTCTATGTTATATGTTATATGTTGTTCTATGTTATATGTTGTTCTATGTTCTATGTTCTATGTTCTATGTTCTATGTTCTATGCTCTATGCTCTATGCTCGATGTTAGATGTTAGATGTTCTATGTTAACTGTTTCTGCAATCTCTGGAGCAAGCTCCCTATAATTTCAGTCACCAAAGCAATGTGCTGCGGTGATGTGACAACAAAAGTGACTTTTGACATTGAATTACACAGAAAACCTGAGACAGAACTCGTAGTTAAGGGACTAATGATTTTTTATTGTGTCTATATAAATCTCTGTAAACACTTCATCACATCTAAAGCATTTTAACAACTTCATTATTGTGTGCTTCTTCCTTATTGCATTACAGTCAGATATGAATCTCATGGTATAAAACATGTTTATTTTAGACGTAAGAGTGAACAAATCACTATGAAAGTCTAGACGTTGCCCTAACATTTAGCTTGAGCTGATAAAGGCGATTGGTGTGATAGGTGAAAGCACACATGACCTGCCAGCACAGTGTTACGTTTTAAAGGCTTGAACATAATATCAAAAAATATCCCCATCACTCTAAGATAGGTTTTGCTAAATATTATGGCATATCAGTTGTATTGAATAAACTTTGTCTCATTTAAGTTTATTCAAGTAATGGTTCTGCTAAAGACTGTGACTCAAGTGACCACTTTTACACCAAAGGCTTGCAGCTCCCCATTTCATCCAGCTGCTTCTTACACTAAACTAAATAACACTGACTAGACATTGCTTAAATTTAATAACTAATGTTATTGTTCTTTTATTGCTTGAAATAATCAGAAATGGATGTGTGCCCGAAGTCAAGTACACAAAAGTGTGAATGAACTGTAATGTTTAAGTAGTTGCAGTTTATAATTCATTAAGAAGTTTAAGAGAAAACATCTGGGATAAACTTTGACAAAGAACTTCAATATCAACACCTTTAAAGAGAAATGTGTGGCCAAGAAACTTAACCTGGTTGGGTACTAGCGTCAGGATGGTGAAGAACCCAAATGCAGGATGTGATGAAAAACAACAAGACTTAATAAAAACAACACAAAAAAAAAACACGATGGGGAAAACGGTACACTCAACACTACTGAAACGGCAAACTTCCCACGAAGGGGCACAAAACAAGGTGTTACTAAAAAAACTAAAACAAGGCAAGACAAGAAAAGTATAATCCAAACAGGAACAAGAAACTGGAAACACTGACAAGGCCCGAACACGATTCCAATAACACAAGAAGGACATATAATGCAACCACACAGGACAGCAAACACAAGGGCATTATATAGGGAAACATAACAAGGGATAAATACACGGGCAGGTGTGGGGAATGAAACGATCATGGGAAGATAGACAGGAAAACAAGGGGGCAGAGTCAAGAGACGAGACAAGAGAGCACATGGCATGTCAAACCAAACAATCCCATGTGACCCTCACACAAAACATATGGGTCTGCCATGATTCTGCCAAAGTCAGGAAAAACATGACCAAGAGAGGCAGAATCATGACAACTAGGGTTATATATAACCATAAAACAAAAGCTTAGATGAGAACTGATGGATGGAAAAATCAAAGACATAATAATAGTTCAATTCAAACACTCCCAATAGCTCCACTTTATTTCTTTTTGTCAATATCACACAAGATTTTTTAGAATAGTTGAGAAGTCAGCCAAACCATAAAATCCCCACACATCATTCACAGTTTTTCACGAGTCTGATCATCTAAACGGCACGTAACACAAGATTACACAACCTACCCAGCATGCATGTACATTCAGGATTCATTTCAATGAAATTAAACACAAATTGACTTCATTTATATGACTTCATATTCATTTTCATATTTTTAGCTCAATATCTTTCACATTTAATTTCTCTATGAAAGCATGGCATACAGAATATGTAAACAGCTTTGTCCTCATCTGTCACTCATCTGACAGAAGCATCACTGACTTCCATGGATTCAGAACAGCGTCTGTTATACATAATCCTGTGCCAGTTTTCATCTTTCTTTCATCACTGCTGGTGCTAAACATTCTAACGTAAGATAAATAATAAATGTTCCTGATGCAATGCTATTACAGAACACAGTTTATGTACAATATAATAATTGATAATGAGATAGAAGGAACGAGATTATCAGCTTTGCTTAATCTGTTGGTCAGTGTTTATTCAGCGTTTGTTGGTTGGCTTTAATGTTATGAGGGATTTTATGAGGCTCTGGCACCCATATGGCAAACCTTAATTAATATTTCTGCCCTGGGTGATTGTGTACATGTTAGAATAAAAAATTGCAATGTTAAATAGCTCACGACAGTCATATAACAAAAGCAAAGTTGTATTCATTACTAATGCAACTAATAAACGCAGACATATAAGAGATAGTTTACCCAAAAATTAAAATGCTGTTAGGAATTAGGCACCCTCAGGTCGATCCAAATTTGTAAACATTTCATTGTTTGGTTTAACATAAATGGAAATATTTTGAAGAATGTCGGCATCTAGGATTTCTGGTGCATCACTGATGACCGTAGTGGGAAAAAAGTGAATACATTTGTTGAGTTGGGGAACACAAAAAGTTGAAGTTCCTTTTTCAATAGTGCCTGACAAATTCCCAGGCGGTAACATTCTTCCAAATATATTTGAATGTGTGCTCAACAGAGGAGGGAACATTTTTCAGATTTGGAACAACTTGAAGTCGAGTAATCCATGACAGACTTTTTAACAGAGAATGAACAGATTATAGTATCTACCACAGTAAGGTGTTTGCGAAGGTCTAATTTCACTCGTTCAGCCTGTAAAGATGAAATAATACAAGCAACAATTTGAGAAATCCATACAAACAAGCAAAAATCCTCCATCATTAACCCTGCCATCCACCGGGGATCGATAAATGGATCTGACAGTATGACAGCAAGTTGCTTTCAACATCACAACACATGCTGTCTAATAGTCATAAAAAACATGTGTTTAGTTTGCATGACTGGCAGATTGTTTGTGCATTGTGGTGTGTGGATGCATCACAAAGCTCAGCGCACGTGACATGCAATGTATGCCTCGCTTTAATACAGCAAGCAAACGCTCACTGCCAACAATTTGAGCTGAAAATGAGTCCACAGAGGACTTCTTTGTTCTCTGTGTTTTCTGCTCAATGCTTTAACACTGCTTGATGCCACAATAAAAGCCAACATATGGCACGTTTTCTTCTGCAAAAGAAGCTAAGCTGTCTTGGACAAAAGTGAGAGTGAATGCGCATAACATCTATGTGAACACGACTTGTCGGAAAACTCGTTTTATACTATAGAAAGCACCGACGGCAAGCTCGACCTTGGCACTGAAATTCATCCATTTTTCAATGAAGTCTGTATTAAAAGACACTCGGCTTGATGGGATTCACACGTACCGTAATGCATTGGTGCTTTCTACCTTTTAATCATAAATGAGACAGACACCCACATTCTTCTGACATGCTGAATCTTTTATATGGCTCTCTTGACTTTACAAACACCATCTTTAACAAGAGCTTCCCAGACAGGGCTCACCTCCATACTGCCACCCGAGTGAAAAAAGAAACCGTGGTACCTTAAACCACAGCTGACATGTAGAGAAGAGATCACGTGAAACTCTCAAGCTGATTCTCCTGCTCTCTCACTGAACTCTCAACAGCTGGCTGGGAATGAAACATTAATGTATGGATTCAGAATCAGGCAAGAAACCACAGTTACATGATTTATCTAACTAGATCTGACTGAATGTTTAATGAAGCACCATGGTATAACCTGCGGGATTCTATTCTGGTATTCGCCAGACATCTTCAATACATCCCCAAAACAACCCAGAGCATCTCGATTTCACAAAGAAAAAGTCGTCATCACAGCAGTTTGATTATATTTTGCTTTTGTTCACATTGCCAAGAAATAAATAAATAACAATATCCTTGTTTATTCACCCTTATGATGATCAAAATCTGTATATAATTGTGGAACACAGAGGAAGATCTTTTGAGAAATGTCTCTGGTCGTAAAGAAATAAAATGTCCTTGTTTATTCACCCACATGTTGTTTAAAACCTGTGCATGACTGTGAAATACGAAAGAAGATATTTTTAAAAATGTCTCGGGTTTTGTTTTATAATCTTGTGTTTGTAAATTCATATTGCTAATAAACAAATAAAGTGTGCTTGTATGTTCTCCCTCGGGTCATTTAAAACCTGTGGAACACAAAGAAGATATTTTGAGAGATGTCTCTGGGTTTGTGTTGTAATGTTCTGTATTCAGAGTGTTCTTTTAAATGTGCGTAAAATGAATGTTCAGGAAATCTAAAGCTTGCATCTGGTAGATATGGCATCAAGCCTGAAACTAGAGCTGCAGAGATCATTTCAATATAAGCCTGTACAGTATGACTCAAGCCTGAGAGATGAGGAAAAAACCATCAGTGTTTGTCACATGAGACAAGCCCCCTCTTTGGCTTTTCTCCTCACCTTACATCAGTACAGAGATGAGGGCAAATATTCCCTGATTCCTAATGATGCTCAGAATGTGTTCTTTATACGTTAACAAGCCAGCAGAGAGCAGCACAAACTGCAGCTCATCCTACAGAGAGAGCAATCATCTTTCCTCAGTTTCCTCTACATTTATTTCAACAAATTCATCTTTACATCTCCAGTCTCAAGGAAATGAAGCAAAACTGTGTTCATCAGAACTGCGAATAGTGAAATAAAGCTGCAATCGTCTTGAAAATTACAGGTTTGGCATCGAAAGCCATGGTATGAAATGAAGAACTTGTTTTTAATCCAAAGTGTATTGTTTCGTGTGATTGCATGGCCACATCTTTTGAATAATTATGGAAGTACTGAATGAAGATAAAGAACTGTAATAAAAAATCAACACCATTGTCCAGTAAATGACAGCAAACTCAGTCTGAGACATTCTTCAGAAGCACATCTAAATCAAGAACTCATAACCCCAACACTTCTCTTTACATCTCAGAGCATCTCAAGTTCTCCATTCATCCCAAAAAACTCATAATCATAGTAAATCAATGATACTTGGTTTGAGGACATGAGATTATTGCTTAATGATAATCTGTCTTCATTTATTTACCCAAATGACATGTATAACCTGTATGTGACAAAAAGAAGATACTTCAAGAAATGTGTCCACGCAAACTGTTCAATGTTGTTTGGTTGGCCACATTCTTCTAAATATCTTCCTTTCAAACAAGTTTCACAGATGTGACATGAGGGTGAAGAACAAATGATCACTTTATGATATTTGACACAATATAAGATGAATAATAAAAGTGAAGATCAGTTTATCTATCATCATCATGTGTTCACAGATGTTGACATGAGAAGAGTTTAATGAAGCTGTCAGAGATTTCATCTTCACTTCTATTTCTATTTACTGTCATCTCACTGAAAAGCCATCACATGTCATTTATCACATGTATTATTCCAGTTCGATTTAAACCTCATCATGAAATTGTTGAAGTTGAATCGACACGATGTGAGACATGATGGTGAAAGTTGTGTTTGTAAAGTTGCTTTGCGTTCATCCCTATGAAACACAGCTAACACAACTCCACGAAGCCCACACAGAATGGATCACAATATTTGTTCTTCTCCATCACTGCTCATGAGACACCTCTACATCATCTCAAACTTACCCGGATCACTTGTCTCGTCTTCTGGTCCTCCGCAGGAGCACAGATCTCTTCTCTTCATCCATTCTTCATCATCACAATCTCTGTACGGATGAACGGAAAGCCAACATACTCCACACAAGCTGTTCAGATGCTGAACATCACAGTTTGAATGAGGAGAGCATCCCTGTTCACGAGCGCAAATCCACACAGCCCTGAGACCTGCTGTGACGTCAGGCTTTAACTTCACAGAGGAGAGTCAGCATCAGCAGCATCAGCATCACATCCTGTGGTCCAGAAGAGAAGAAGTGGGAGGGATACATCCTGACATCCTTACATTCCTCAGGCACACACTCACAGGAGTAAAGGGAAATATTACACTTATGCATATTTCAATAGTGGACTTACTAAATTCAATATTTCAGTTTGTTTGTCTCTACACATTTAGAATAATAATCTCATGAATTAATGAGGAAATTAAAATGTATCCCTCTAGCTCAACCCTCACAAATGTGATGCCATCAGAGATGTATGTCCTTCTTTTAGTGCCTGGTTTTGCCTTTCAGTTTTCATCTGTGCCCATGTGTCATCATGCCATGTTTTATTACAGTGTCATGGGTCGTGTTTAGTAATAACTGCAAGGAAAAACCCCATCATGCCTTACATCAGCCAGGAGTATACATCCTTGACTTTCTGGAAAGAAACAGCTGTTGGATACATCAGATACACTTAAGACTTTCTTCAGGATGACACTAGAGATTTGAAGACTAACACAAGGTTGAAGACTCAAACACATGTCGGAGATATGTTTGGGGACATGCAATGTTCTTTTCCTCTTCATGGATGAAGATTTTGGACGTCAGTGAGCTTATGTGTCAAAATATTTGTCATTCTTCTTTTATTTCATTAAAGAGTTTAATCTGCCTCTTATACTTCAGAGCCAGATTACTTTCTTCTTTTATATTTTTACAGATAAAAAGAACAACCTTTACTGTCACATCAAGAGGCTAAAGGGAGTATAAGACATTTCTCAGATATATTCTGTAGAATAACTCACTGACTCTTATAGAGTTTTATTCCCATGGATTCTTTTACTAATGAATCACTGCATATCTTTTACATCATCTTTTATTGTCTAATTATTTTAAAATGTGCCGTAATGACACTTATTACACTTGAAATTGAATGATTCCTGGAGATAATGAGAAAAAGAGATCAGAGAGGATTATACCGCTACACAATGAATTCATTTCAATTGAATATAATTATCTTTATGAATATAACTTGCATTGCACAAAGAGAATGACTTGTAATACATACACGCATTACCTACTATACCCTTCAGATTACTTTTGAGTACTTTTTGATTACTCTTTCTTTCTCTCTCTCTGGTCTCTCTCTCTCTCTCTCTCTGGTCTCTCTCTCTCTCTCTCTCTCTCTCTCTGGTCTCTCTCTCTGGTCTCTCTCTCTCTCTCTCTCTCTCTCTCTCTCTCTCTCTCTCTCTCTCTCTCTCTCTCTCTCTCTCTCTCTCTCTCTCTCTCTGGTCTCTCTCTCTCTGGTCTCTCTCTCTCTGGTCTCTCTCTCTCTGGTCTCTCTCTCTCTCTGGT